>JBAMNC010000051.1:0-297500 GCA_037902135.1 Cetoscarus ocellatus | reverse complement strand
CATGACTATGAGTTGACTGTACTCCAGGCTCTAGTGAAAAAGGACCATAGAAACTGGTAATTAACCTTAGATAATTGATGCTGTTGTTTATTTAAGGCAGTATTTCACATCGTACAGCGGTGTGTAAAGAACAACAACACGTGCCAAATTTAGTCTAATAGATGTTGATGACTTCAGCCATTCGTCATTCATTCTGGTCAAGCTAAATCATGTCTTTTGTTGAGGTATTCGTCTATGTGTGTGTGTGTTAGTTCTAGTATGTGTATAGGGCTGTGTCAGAACATCTCCAGGGTGTTACAATTGGTGTTTGCCCTCTTGTCTCTTCAACTCTCCTTGGTCGAGTCGAGGCAGCAGGTGTTGATGCCGCCTCTATTCAAAGTGTGGCTCACACCATTTAAAAAGTGAGGACACACTCGCCTGCTTTGCATATGTCAGGGTTCTGGGGTCTCCGAGCAGTGGAGTCCGTCTAGGTGGGACTCGATTATTGGCACATCAAATTGACTTCTTAACAGTTTCCTTTGCTCTTTTTTCCCCCATGTATCCTCATCCGACACATAAACTTGTCTTTTTTAATATTTCTTGTATTCCTTTTATGTCTTTTGGTTATTCCAGACATCTACTGGCTGTTTTCAATTTGGCCACATCTAATGACTTGTCCTTGTCTATAACAGCTCATGTAATGACCATTCAGATGAATTCTGTCACATGTCTAGACAGCATCTGGCTCAACATAACCATTTGGATTGGACACTCACTCTCCTCACTGAGCTGGATGGATATTTACTTATCTCTGAATTTCCTGTTTTTGACATTACAAAATCTGGTGCTTCTTTTGAAGACAAACATGCAAAACTGTGGTCTTTGTTTTTACAAGCTCTGGTTGGCAGTTAAAGTTTTTCCACCCTCTTGTCACGAGTAAGATCACAATATCTCAGTCACAAATGTGATGTCATTGATATCCTTTGCAAAACCAGCCAAAAAACTCTGGTCATCCAGGAAAGTAAAATATCAATAAACCTTTCAGTAAAACACTCCCAGTGCCTCTCAGTTTCCTTCTATCCTTCTATATGCTAACCTTGGGCAGCAGCTACCTTATTCATTGTCAATATTCAGCCAGATCCATCTTGCCAAGCTTCAATCTACAGCGATGCTGAGTGGCCCAAAGCAAGCCGGCCCAACCAGTGTCCTTTAGAGCAGGAAAAGGTGGGAGCTATGAGCGAAGGGAGGAAGTGACTACTCACACAGAGATTGGCATAGATGCTCACAGCTTCAAGTAGCAGTTGTATCAGGTCTTGACCACATTTCTTTATTGAATAAAAACAAATATTAACACCGCAAACCTCCCTATAGTAAGGATTATTTCATGTGATTGACAGGATAATCGTCCAGTGCCCTCCCCAAACACTTTCTATGGCCTGTTTTCCAGATGGACAAGTAAAATACATTGAACAGCCTATGTAGTGTGTCAGGCTATCTATATGCATAGTACAGAAGGGAAAAAATTCACCCACTGGCTACTTCATGAGGTGCATCTTGGTTGGTTTGGGATGAATCCTTATTTGCCCACAGAACTGCCTCAATTATTTGTGGAATAAATTCAACAACGTGCTGAGAAAATCTTCAGACATTTTGCTCTGTAAACAGAAAAAAATAAACACATTGGACTATGTGTGCAAGGTCCTTAGCATTTTTACTCAGATTAAAAATCCCAAAAGTTGTGAATAAAAAAGACCTACATAAAGTTTGACAGACTTGGTTTGGTTGAGGGGTGAAGTTGAAACATTGTGTAATTTTTCAACTGGTTTGGTTTTCTTTCACACAGCTCTTTTTCAGTTGAACCATAGCCCGTCAAATGATGTCTAATATAGCCACACGCCACTAGTTTGGGATGAAGTTGTGGTCTTCATTCCTGCCATTCGGCCTATTGTTGAACCATGACTCAGAAATACTTCTGAGCTGCTACAAGAACTCTGTTTAGCTTAAAGCAGTTTAGAAGTGTTCTGTGCAGAAACAATAAAGATAAAGCTGCTTTAAGAATGTGTCCAGTGGCACTTGCATGACTTGAGAGTTTAAGGTCAAGGTCAAGGTAAACTTTATTATCCCTTTAGGGAAATTTGTTTTGGGCGTTGTGCTACATTATTGCTTCAGAGAGGATAATTAATAATACAATAAAATAAAATAAAATAACAATCACCTAAAAACACAGGAATTGACTACTAAAACAGGACTAAAAACAGGAAATACATTACAATGACAACACATGGACATACAGAGACATAAGACAATTTAAAGTGCTAGAAAATGTCTAGAGTGCCAAAGTGCTTGTGTTCATTGTATGTTGCTCTATTGTACTTATAATATATGTATAACCATAGTTTGCACAGATTACTAAACACTGACCTGTTAAGAGAACCAGAGCCTTCCAGTGGCTGAAGGTCTGCAGACAGCTGGCAAAAATTGAAGGGGCTGGATCTGTACATCGGTCCTAATGGGTGTGGATTTGACCTTAGGAAATTTATGGGTAGTAGATCAGGTTGCAGTTCCAAGACTTGCGTGTATAAGCAGTTGTAAAAATTTGACCTGTGCAGGATTCTGGGATGAAGTATTCACAGTAATGAATGTGATTGGCTAGACAGCTTATTGAACACAAGATTAGCTGTTCTAAAATTGATATGGACACGGACATTGATATGTGGTTTTCTAGTTCGTGACCAGGATGACTCAAAAAGTTATGAACAGATGTTGATGAAATTCTAAAGAAATGTAAGTCATGGAGTAAGGAGGAGGTGGTCAGATTTTGGTGGTGATCTAAATCCGGATGGGGATCCAGGAATTATTTCAAGGATTTTGTGAGAAAGGGCAAACAGCTTCAGAAATGCCCTTGGCGAGGTTTGAGCTCTCAGACCACTTCCTGTCGTATTTGTGAGACATAGTTTATCCTTGAATGCCGAGATATACTGGTGTATCCTGCCTCCTACCCAATGTCTGTTGTGATAGGGAGCAGCCCCACTGTGACTCTTAACGGGATAAAGCAGTACCAATAATGAATGGATTGATGGATAAATTCACTTTGATTAAAATCATATCAATACATTAAAAAAATACTCTCCCTTCTTTTTTAGACTCACCTTTGGTTCTTTCTGTGCTTATGTATGAGGAAGAGTAACTTCCAAACTTTACTCCTCTCTCTGAGGGGCAACTCCCCCCTTTATACCCCCCGCCCTGCCCCCCCTCACCTTTAAGAACAGGTTGAATTCATTGAACCTCCCTCCTAACCATCTAACCAGCAACACTCATATGGGACCAGCTCTCAACCTTCCCTTCATTATCCATTCTTTCCACTCCTCTTTTTTTTTTTCATGCAGCTCCTCATCATCGCTCCCCCCCTCCCTCCGCTCGTCTGTCGGTCTGTCTGGCACCTCGAGCGCTGCTAAGCCTTCAACCAGTGTCAGAGCGTACGGAGCTGGAACAGTGGCTCTGCTGTGTTTAGGTGGTGGCATTCACACCCACACACACACAGAAACTCATGCACAAATACAGACATTCGCACAAGGAATACACACTTGTTTATACACACATGTGCGTACACACATGCAAACAAGAGTTCAGGCTCCTACAAGTATGATCTGTCACACTCACAAACACACACTGCACGAGGATAATAAACAGCAGAACATCAGTCACATGTGTTTGCATTATGGCATGGAGGCAGATATGACACAAACCATCCCCTTACACACACACACATGCGGTGATACTGTGAGTTATTGAGTCAGACAAGTCAAAGCCTCCTAAAGTTGGTGTGTGTGCGGGAGTGTGTGTAATAATCCATTGGTTCTGTTCTGTGCTGATTCCGGGTGCTAAGCCCTGCCACAATTATTCAAATCCAGGCTTTTAGTTGCAGCACACCTCTCTCCATGGGCCTATGAGCCGGTAATCTTGCCTTTGGCCCTGCATTTCAAATGGCCTTAACTCCCATAAGGAATGCATATGAAGAGGAGCCACTAGTGGCTTAATCCGCCCTGTTTAAGTTGCTGAAACGTACACCTGTCACGCCGTCTCGCGCTGGAGCTTGTGGCTACTGATAGCCGGGGCTGTAAATCCAAAGGCATGTAGCTTTTTTAGACCCTTCTTTAAAATATTATCATGCTGTTTGAGAGGTGGGGGGGAGCGGTGGAGTGTCAGAGAAGAGCAGTCCCCTTCCTGTTGCCACACTTTCCTTTTTTTCTCACTACATTTCAGGGCATTTTTTTTAACCATCTGCCTGACTTTTTGATTATCTAATCTATATTAATATTTCCTTTTGATAGTTGGGGTCTGTGTTACCCTCCTGTTGGTCATATTTTTGAAAAGAATGTGTCCTTACTTATAATAATTTCATTTTCCTTTACAAGAAAAGTTTTTAGGCACTCAAATGTCAACAAAAGAAAATGTTGGCTGCTTGTTTGACCCCTTGGAGGCTTGATGCAAAAGGTCATGGCAATGATCATGGCAATGGCCCTCCTCCTAACCCAGTGTGGCCAAAAAGTAAAATTAAATTTTCCAAAAATTACAACAATAAAGACAAAAGATATATATACCATGGTGTATTAGTCTGATTTGCCTGTTTGACACCACAGACAAATGCAGTTAAACATGAAAAATAGGACATACTTCCAAAATAATCTTTACAAATTTTTTATTTTTTGAATAATTTGTAGACACAATTTTCCATTATGATTTATTCAGAGGTCTTTAATGCAAAATTATTGATACTTTGGGAGAAAAAAGTGGGGCATATGACCTGTAATTAACATCAGAAAGTAAGAATTTTTATTAGATAAGCCATGGCCGGATTGCTTACATAGAAGAAACTTAATTGTATGCGGGATGTACTGGTGAAATAAGGTTATAATCAACTAAAAAATTACGTGCAGTAGTAATTTCTTCAGAAAATTACTTTAAATCCACTTGAATTCAAAGTAAGGCTAATTTATTTAAGCATTGCTGTTTGGTTTTAAGGTTGAAAATATAAAGTAGAATTCTGATCAAGCCAGGTTTTCATAATTTGAATAGTTTTTAGGTACATTTGATTACCTAGTTATTTATATTTTTCACAGTTTAGCCCTCCAAAACTGAGAAAAGCAATACTGTACCCCCTGTGGTAATAAAAATTCCCCATAACTGTCAAAAATAATTGGGATTGAGGTATAACCTGGTAAGTTGTTCATCTTTGCACCTGTTTTTATAACTTTTCAATAAAATTCACAGCAAGTGAGTTCAATTTGAGTATATCATGTCAATCATTAAAAAAAAAAAAAAAAAATCACCCAGGGGTAATTTAAGACACAGAGCTGGAGCATGAATAAAAAAAAAAAAATAAATAAAACATGGTGACAGCATGAACAATAAAAAATAATTTAAAAACATTTAAAGCAGATTAATAAATTCATACAGTGTACTGTTATGCAGGGGTGTGATGGTTTAGAAATTCATGTTCTGGTTGATGCTGACTTGTGACAAATACTTCTGAGAGGAGAGAAAAAGGTAAAAAAAAAAACAAAAAACTGTTCTTCTTTATGACATTTCCAACTTATGGCTGTTATCATGGTTGAGACCAGCTGAAACAACCAACAAAAGAGCAACCGCAACAAACACACAAGGAATAGTAAAGTTAAAAAATAACTCAGGTCAGTGTCAGGTCAGGTATGGGAGCGTATGCCAGTTCGACACTTCCCCTCGTCAGCCTGTTCTCTGTCCTCCTACAGCCCCCAGCCCTTTTCCAGACCTGTTCCAGACCCTTGCTCCAACTTCTCAGGTATTCTCTGACCTGCCCCCTCCAAGACGCCCGCAGTCGCCCATGTGCTCTGGTTCAGCCCGCTGGGTCCTGGGCACCTAGTCTATGGTGAGCTGGATCAGATCCAGGAAAGTGCACTAAGTGCCCATAGAAGAACAGCTGCCACTTCTGTATCCAGCAGCTGACCTTTCCTACCCCATCCTCCTGAGCACGTCAGCATTAGATGCATGATACTGCCAACGATGCCCAAAAATGTGTTGAAGGGAAGTAGTGATGAAGGAGTCCAGCCAGCATCTCTAGCCATTAGTCAGTGTCCAGGCCTTGCAAGAGTATAGCAAGACCAGAGACCTAAAGACTTAGACTTTCATCTGTATGCTCTGATACAGCAAGAGCCATACCACCTTGTCCAGTGAACTCATCGCTCCAGAGGCGAGGTCAAGTCTGTGATTGATCTCAGCCTCACAGTTATCAGGTTGATGAATTAAACTACCAGCATGAGTGAACTGCTCCACAACTTCCACGTTCTCACCTCCTGCAGGTACCTTTACTCTCTGTAGCTTATGTTTCCTCAATTATTACCTGTTTGTCTGTCCATCTGTCTAATGGGCAAGATTACTTAAAACAGTTCTTGATGGGCTGTTATGGGATATTCAGGAAATGTTGATAATGATTTGTGATACAAATCTACATGCAGATCTATGAATGTTTTAGAGCAGTGATCATCAATTTGCAGCCCTGGGGCCACATAATTTTGTGAACAGATCCCCATGAAGCTGATTATTCAACAAAATCATAATGCCTATCCAAGGTCACTGGCATTTACTCTGTCATTGTGAATGTTTTTGTGTGCTTCTTTTGTGGCCAAAATGCAATAACTTTCCTAGATGCTGCAGAGTCTTTATCTTGAGGTGTCTGTCCAACCTGTAAAGCTGAGCTTCATCTCTGAGTGCCTACATAAAACACCACGTAGCTTCTCTGCTGCATCCAAAGGGCTTAGATAAAGCTAATGTTCATGAACTTCAAAACTTTGCTTTGGCTTCTTGAACACCGCTATCTGTAGAGTCACCCAGATTCACATTTCACTCTCTCTCACTGACACTGTTAAGCCAGAAAGTGCATACTGATGTCAATGAGCAGGGTCGCGTAAAAATAAAGAAAGACACCGGAATGGCCGCTCTTCACAGTCATTTTAGTGATTTTAGCCTGATAGTCCACAACCCAATAAAGCAGGCTCAGGACTCAGCTTTTGGGAATCTGACCTAAAGTCATAAAAAACAGTTTGAAAAAAAAAGCAAATTGAAACAATAACATGGGAGGATTGATCAAAAATTAAAACACAAATGTGACCCAAACAGTTCTTCATGTCCTCTGTTTAGTTTGTTTCTGCTGAAGCACCTTTATTTAGTGATGAAGATCTTCAGAGTGCGGAAACTGAGTTAACTGTATTACTTCATAAAGACCACTGTTCTCAGAAGTAGGACCAGCACTCCCTCTCTCTCATACTACACCAGTGTTACAGCAAGAAAGGAGCAGAACAATCATTGCTTGGCTCCAAAACACAAAGACACACACTCTGGAAGACACACACAAACTGTCACAGTGTGTGTGTCTGTGGCAGGGACAGCGATCGGCTCAGGACAGCTGCACAGCAGCCTCAGGTAAGACACAGACTCCCATCCTCTCACACAGGGGACCAGCATGTACTCGACATCTGTCGACCAAAACACACACACACAAGCACCCACACCCGCACACACACACACAAACGCACACAGTCTTTGAACTTTTTTTTCTTGGCTAACAACACCCTTTTGTTTGAGCCGGCCACAATATGCTTCAAGAAGACAATTTTGCAACTTGGTACAAAACTCCCAAACTCTCACAAGCACTGATCAGAGCATGTGGTGCCCAGAGAAAGGGGAGTTCTCACACACACACTCAGCCTCCCAGCGCTCTTCAGCTGGCATGAGTAAAGGCCCAGCGGCTGCTGCTGCCAGGCTGTCTGGGCCTGGACTTTTACCCAGAAGAGGGGCACTGCCAGCGGGGCCGATGATCTACCCGTGAACCAGGCCTGGAAGAGGGCCTTTAGAGGCTTGGTCCCGCTGGTGTGTGTGTGTGTGTTTGTGTGTGTGTTTAATACTGCTGTATGTGTTGGCAGTAATGTGTTGGCCATCTGGTTAGCTTGCCCCTCCAGGACCACACATAGCAGTACAGTAGCATTACATCTGCCACAGCTATTTACAGGCCCACACATTGTGGGGACATACATACAGTGTGACCGCAGCAGCCACCCATATAGATATGAGGCGAACAAACACACCCTAACGCCCAGAAACATGCAGGCAGCAGAAACATAACTTACTGAACACAAATGTTAGGGTGGTTTCTCATATAGTGATGCATTACACATTACAGTCAATTCATTTCCAGTAAAATATTTAAAGATAAGACTTACATAATTCATCATTAACATGAATCTTCACACTAATAAGGACACACACAAGATATCTGTTTCAGGCTCTTCAGTATCAATAAAGCAACAGCAAACCCACTGAGCTCTGCCTCCGTGGATACCTGTGGTTGTTAATCAAGCCTAAGCTGATTGGTTAAAGGCAGCCTAAAACTTTTTCTTTAAGTTTTATTTAGGGTATTGTGGCCTTAAGCTACTAAAGCAAAGCAATGACTATATCTTAACATGTAACCCGGGCTCAGGGTCTGGAATTAACCTTTTGACTCACATGCCTAGTAAGCAGGTAGATAAACAAACTCAGGTCAAAACATGTCGAAAGTGGAGCAAAAATAGCCTTACCACTGAGGAGTTTTATGTGTTTTTTGTTTTTCATATCATAAAGAAATGCAATCCAGATTTGATCCTGCCGTCGTCTCGGTCGTCTCTCTCACCTCTTCCTGCTCTAAAGGACTCTGATTGGGCCGTTCTGCTTTGAGCTGAGCTCAAACGGTGTAGATTGCAGCTTGGCCAGATGGATCTGCCTGGTTACAGACACTGAATCAGGCTGGTCCAGCTGCTGTGAAATGTTAACTTATTTCTTCGTTGCATCACCAAATAGTTATAAAAACAGGGGCTTTGCTGAGGAAAAGTTAAATGCTGTAAAGAATCCTACTGTAGTGTAGCCAACATAGGTTTTGAGTAGTTTTAACCCATAAGTGGGTTACTTATGATGACATTGGTTACACCATGCATGCTAGCGTCTGCCCCTGATATTCTCCCAGGGAAAAAGCTTGCATGTTCCTTTATTGGCATTCATATTGACTGGTGCCATGGGCCTCTAGCAACCCAACTCAAAAAAAACCAAAAAAAAAAAACGAACCAACCCTTTGAATGAAAAACAAATAACAACACTACAAACTTCTCTATAGAAAGGTTGTCCACTTCCGACATGATTTGACAAGAGTTTGCCCTATGACGTGTCTTACATTCTATACTTTACACTGTGGCAGTAGCTCCCACCTACTACATTATCTGATTGGCCCATAATAAATGATTGAAGGAATGGTCATCAAATCACGTGCTGGATAAGTTTTTGAAAGGTTCTGTGCATTTCCAAACACTTTCTATGGGCTTTTCTAAGTTATTAAAGCCACAAAATAAAATACAACTCCATACAAGGTAATGAACAGCAGTGCATTTACAGTTGTAGCCACTCAAAACATCCCCATTTTCCCTGATAGGGTCTTGCCTGATCCATGGCAGGTCCATGATGGGGCCTGCCCACACTGACATCAATTGTCAACATCAGACCACGCTTGGGAGAATTTGTGGAGTCAAGTTTGCTTTCTCTCGATTTAGCAGCTTCTCTGATAACTGGGGTAAAGGCTGAGGTTATGTTTTCTGGGGAGGGGGTTTCTAGTGGCTGGAAGTTGGATGGTAATTGACTGGTAGCTGGCTGGAAGCTGGCAGGCAGCTGGCTCGAAGGGGAAAATTGAAGCGGCTGGATCTGTATGCGTTTTATTATGGACTGGGATGTTTTAATCCCTTCATTCATGTGGACAAGATCATTTAAGAAAACAGAGTGAATGTCGCCCAACATGTGGACATAGCCTGAGACACAAACACACTTTACACTGAGGCAGATGTTATTAAATCAACAACCACGGTCTATGAGCTCGGACCCACTCACCTCAGTTGCACAGATGCAGGCTGCGCTGAGACACTCTCACCCTTTGCCTTGGTTGCCATACATTGTTCTCCTCATTGTCCACACGAATATGTAATTCATGAGCATTACGTGCTGTTTTTGCTTCTATGTGATCCACGGCCACCTAATGTTCCCAACCACCTGCTCACCATTTGGAGTCAGGGTCTTAATGCGACAACGTGGGCGACACTGGACAGACTGAGAGCAGAACATTCAGTGCCTTGTATGGCTTCAAAACTACCGCTCCAGAGAAATAATCAGAATTATTTGTGTAAGGTTAGTGTGGCTAATAAACAGCAGGCCTGTGTAATTTCCTCCATTGTTATCTCTAACCCTTCTTTTGTTCTACCTCATGGCTTTGTGCTACTGTATTTTCCCTTTTCTTTGTTACTTAAAAGTGATGCTTTGGAGTTTGTTTTGGGGGGGTTGGCAGCCGGCGCGGTGTTTTGCGTACTGTAAGTTGGTTTGGCACCAGACAATAGGGTGGAAGGTTGTTTAACTATTCTGGCTTTTGGCTGACTCCTTTCCTTTTAAGATCTTAGCATCGTATTGTTTTCCCAGGCTGCACTTGTTCTTTAGTAGGGTATTTGCAGTCATGGATGCTCACAGATGGTTCCTTGTGATCTTTTAGACTTAAACAATGTGTGCTTCCCTGGATGGAGGGCATGTAACCCATGAGGGGAACCATTCAGCAAGAATTCCTTTTCTATTTCTGTAATCTTGGACATCTGCTGTGTTTTTATGTTTCATAAAGCACTTGAGTGAGGGGAGAATAGATATTAAATATACTCAGATTCTGTCCTCTAATGGAAATTAAACTGTTGACCTCCAGATTTTATTTAAGTCCATTTTGTTTATTTGTTTTTCCCATTTCAGAGACGTTTAACTTCAATATCTTATCCCCTTTGACAGGGCAGCTAACCACTTGCTATGAATTAAACACTTTTACATACGGAGTATAGATAAGTACATTTTGTTGCCAGGAGGCTGTCAATCAGACACCAAAAAGATTAGTGCATTTAAAACAAACTAAACAAAATAAGCTATTTATTCTAAACAATAAACCATCATTTTTTTTATATACATGAATTTTAAACAATCAGAAAAAAAAAAACTTATAAGTGACATCTAAGGTTGACACTTCAAACTACTTGCAGTTTCTTCCTCATCATGGGAAACGTACCCATAAATCAAAACAGTGCTTCGCTTTATAGTAAATCAAACTCATGGAGTGTTAATTGTGTTAAAATGAGTCCCCACCTCAACAATAATGTGAAAAGCAAAAGTGGGTTGAGCTGAGCAGAACACTTCTCCCAAACTTGTTATTAGCAGGTAATTCATGTGCCTCACAGCAAGAAGGTGCCGGTTTGATTCTCGTGTCAGTCAGGTTCTCTCTGTGTGAAGTTTGCATGTTCTCCCCGTCCTTGCGTGGGTTCTCTTTGGGCACTCTGGCCTCCTATCTGGACAAAAACATGCTAGTTAGGTCAATTGGTGACTCTGAATTACACATAGGTACATATGTGAGCCTGAATGGTTGTCTTTCTCTCTATGTGGCCCTGCAATCAACTGGTGACAGGTTCACGGTGTACCCAACTCTTGCCCAATATCAGCTGAGGTAGGCTCCAGCCCCTGGGACCCAGAAAGATATAAGTGGTAAAGATAATGGATGGATGGATGGATGGATGGATGTATATAAAATAACTGTTTCATAGTGAAAAGTCTTTCTGCAAAGTTTTTTAATAACTTGCAAATGCAAATGCATGAATGTTTTGATACTCATCCGAGACAAGTAAATAAATTAATAAAGAAAGAAAGAAAGAAATCTTTTATTGTGTCTGGCTCCAGCTTGATCATCTGTTGAATATCATAATTAGATATGCACAACAATATTTAACAAAACCTGTATACAAGCTGATTTTCCCCATTTTTCTATCCAGACTAACTTTATTCACAGAGTAGAAAAATGAGGACTGGGCAAATTTTGATCAACTAACCTGTAATGTATTAGAGTTCATAAATTGGAGGTCAAGATTATGCTTTACAATTTAATACAATAATTGAAAATTGAAAATAATAGAAACAAACAGCCTTGTCAAGGCAATCGGCCATTCGTTGTTGGGGATTTCAGGCAGGTCTATCAAATTTCAGAGGGCCCCAGTCTGCCCTTTGCTACCATTCAGGTAGCTGGTCAGTAGACTCTGAAGGCACATAAAGACACACTAGTCTAGATGTTTATGAAGGTTATTAACAAGTTTTAGCCTTATGTTGGAGCACTACAGTTTTCTCGTTATAACCTGACAACTTAATTACTCCAAAAAAAGGACATTTCATGTTATAATGGGACATGCTTATTGTTTCTTAATACAAGTTTTATGTTTTAATATGAAAGCAATTCTTATTTTTCTGGGCGTTTTTCAGGGTGGCAGTAAATTTGCCTCTGTGTAGATGCACTTGAAATGCCTGCCTGAATCCTTAACATGGTTTGAACCCATGGCAGCCAGGTCCAGAGGTGTGATGACTTGTCTGAATATTTGGTTTATCTGTACCTGTGGGGAACTTAAGAGTAAACAGGAAAAAAAAATCTATAGTATGCAGTGCCAAGTTCAGACAGTTATGAGTGATAATGCAATGAATATGTCAATGCATGTTAATTTTGATATTTTCAACAGTTTTTCCTGGATATGAATTTATACATTTTTCAATGTAGACTTTGGGTATTGCCCACCTTTATGACAAATATGTCTGACATGTTTGATAAAAGAATTGCTTTGGTAAAATGACTTAAATTTGCTCAGGTCTTTGTTACATGTGAGTTTTTGTTTAAGGAATTACCTTCTGCTTCTCCCAATTGAAGAACCAGTAGGATTTGAGCATTTCACTCCACCCCCACAGCTACCACCACACACACACACACACACACACACACACACACATCTATGTCCATACTATTATCCATTTTTCACGTCCAATTGCTCTGTTATGGTAATCGTTGAAGGCTTGCCATGGGCTGATTACTCACAGCTGACTTCAGAAGCTTCTCCCTCTTCTCTCCCGCCGTTCTCCTGCTGGCTCTTAATGCACTATTAACCCATTCCTGCTTATTAATTCCTTCCCAGTCATTGTGAGGCGTCCACTCCATGATATCTGTCATCATTCCATGCCTATTAGCTCCTCGACCAACAGTTATTCCTAGCATGCTGCCACACTTCTCCGTCCTCCCCCTCCCTCTGCTAACGGTCTGTTTAAGGAAGTGTAATTGCCGCAGGGGGGGCTCAGTAAGTAGGAATTTCAGATACTGTCACTATGAAGCAGAGCTGCAATTGTATCCTTGTAGCTCTTGTGTGATTACTGCATTTGTGTTTCTCTATAGCACTTGAGCTAGTCAACTTAAGTAAGCTATGACGATTATATTTCTTCAGTCAGGTCATAACTTGGATTACTGACAGTGTTCTGTCCTTTCCTGGACAGAGCTGCTGTTATTAAAGAGTGGTGGCATGATCTCAAAGGCCTAAATGCCTTATTGATGGGATGCTGGTTTGCTGGAGTGGTAAGCAACCAGGCGCCACCCATGTACATGCTTCTCCAGGTTCGAAATCCAGCCTGTGGCCGGTCTGCAAAATGTCTTCCCCTACTCCACCTCACCCTCATTTACAAGCCTATCCACTGTCTCTCTCTCCTATCATAAAGGCACAAAATGCCCAAAAAATAATCTTGAAAAAATGCCTTGTTGATGTCAAAGGTCAGAGGAAAAGTAAGAGTGATTCAAGACAATAGAAAGGCAACAGTAACTCAAAATACCCACTCATTACAGACAAGGTATGAGGAGGACCATTTCGGCACACGCAACGTGATAAAACCTGATTCAGCCAGGCAACAGTAGAAGAAAACCACACTGATGATGTTTTTCTTGCCTCAAATGTTATAAAATGCCAGAGCATATTATTCACACTTCCTTTTTTGTTTTTTTTTGGAAGTGACAGGTAACTATTTTTGTTTTTTGTTGACTCTTGGCAGCTCCTGATTGGATGCTACTGACGAGAAAACAAGAGAAACTGGGTGCATCTAATTGGTCCATTGGACTGACAGGAAGTTCTCACCTTCTTTGAGGGTCATGATAGTCATCTAATATCACCCAGCTACATGTTTTATCAATAAAATGTCATGAAAAAAATCACTAATTATGGATTTGTCACTTTGGATCAACAATAACAAAATTTCTGAAGAAAAAAAATCCAATTCAAGGCTTAATTTAAAACTTTTTGTCATTTATTTGACATAGAGAACTCCGTGGATTTACAAAAGAGCGAATTTAACAATGAGATCATGAGCATTAATATTTGGGGGTGACAGTGATCCAATGACTATGGGAGGGTTAACTACCTAAATTCAGTCTTTTTTCCATCCATCAAACTGTGATCTATACCACTTATCCCTTTTGGGATCATGGGGGACTGGAGCCTATCCCAGGCAGACAACAATTCGCCCTCATATTTATACCTAAGGGTAATCGAGTCACTAATTAACCTAATGAGCATGTTTTTGATTTGTGGGTGAAAGCCTGAGTGCCTGGAGAGGAACCCACGCGCACAGGGGTAGAACATGCAAACTTCACACAGAATAGCCCTGTCCGGCCCGGGGATCGAACCACTTACCTTTTTGCTGTGAGGCACGTGCACTACCAGCTGCCCCAGTCATTTATCACCATGAAAAAAGTCCATTATTTGACAGCACTCTCTGACTAATTTATTGTAGAAGTTCACCAAACTTGTAACACTGAGTTCATTCTCATATTTTTGGCACATTCATAACTCTTTTCTAGTTCTAAGGTTTGTCTGTTTTGATAAATGCTCCGTTAGAACCCAACATTTTAAATAGTTTTGTTGAAGTCCACTGCTTACTTTGGTGGACTGCTGCTGTCATAATTCTGTCTGTTTGGGCTCTCTGTTGGACAGGGATTTTACCAGAGTACTTTATGTTCCCCTGCTATAAATCCTAATGGAGCGCTCTTGGATAAAGAACAGGAATATTCCTCACAGTGGATCTTGGCAGCGGACTTTGGAACCACTGCTTGTGTCAGGGCCTGTGGTTTTGGACCGTCCCGAGACATATGGAGGAATGCTGGAATCACACAAAGCCCTTTAGCTTGCCGGGCTCAACCGCACATGGTCTCAGGTTTCCCTAAGACCACATGAAAGTGGAGTGGTAGCGCTAAGTGTGGTCTTTTTGATGGAACTTTTGCTGATTTTCATTTGGGCTGGTTGCACGTGACACTGCAGCTGTCAATCAATCATCAGCGGTGTTTGTTCTGTAGTTTTTCACGTACATGTCGGTCCCAAAGCTAACTTGACCACGAGTGGGTGAGAAATGCCAAAGAAATGAAGAGCTAAATTATAAAGACAGCTGTTACTGCAAATGATCTGAGACAATAACTACAGAGCGGGTAGCAACCGAGACCTAATGGTTGTGTTGATATTATAGCATAGTGCCATCTACACAATCCAATTGTGGCGAAAACCAAGAGAAAAAGCGCAAGACTGTGAAGTATCTCAGATCAGTGTGAGGCAGCTTTTATTGGGAATTGCTACGAGTTGGTGAAATATAAAAGTATTTGATCTGCATGCTGAAAGTCTCTGATGTAAGTCTTTTTCTTGTTGTTGAATTTTATCTGGCAGGCACATGAAACCAGTGGCGAATTTTTGGGAGGGGTGATAACACGTCGCTGGAAAAGAGAACCCCAACCCTAACAAAATATCTGCTTTATTTGTTTTCATCACCCTCAAACTCTTCAGTGATTTTGTGTTTAGCCACCAACCAGATTTAGCAGAGTGTACACAGAATGCAGTATGTGGTGGCTTCACTTTTTAATTAGACACCCTGAGATTAGAAAACAACAGTCCTGTGCTGAAATACTTCCAGCTCTGCATGCCAATCAGTATGTGGTCATTTGATTGAAGACAATAATGGATAATGACATAATAAACATTCATACATTTTATCTAGGCTGCCTCTGAGAGTAGTTTCATCACTGTTTACGCCACAGCTTTGAATCATGGAACTTTTTCATGAGTTAATGACCACCAGCTACTGCCAGGGCCACCTCCCCTGACCAAATTAAGTGCCCAGAGTACATTGCCAAAACAACACAAAGGCCAGTGCTAATCTCAACATCTTCATGGCAGGTTGTTCTCTTTGTAGGCCAGTACCTCTGCAGGGCCCATAACATGCTGGGCATCACAGGAACCAGGAAGTGAAGGGCAGTCACAGAGGTCACTGAGGCAGCAGAGGTTGCCTCATGTTGGCTGTGGACCTGGAGAGGAGAGCCTCACCAACAAGCATCACTAGTTGGTGAGCATTACAAACTACTTTCAGAGCAAGATTTGGACTTTTTAAACATGTTAGTTTAGAGAGATTGTATTTCTTATTTAAATTGTAGCCCAATGTCTGTTTCATACGTAGTAACAAAGCACTTTAAGCGGTCTAATAGCTAGAAAAGGGTAAAATAAGCCTTAGTCTATGTACCACTTGCCAAAGGGCCGAGGGAAGCCTCATAACTGTCAGGCTATCCAATACCCAATATTTAAGCTTTCCTGTGCTTTCAATGTTGCTCAAATAACCAGTGTTTTATTCTCGGAATTAAGGATCAAGATATTGGATTGTTGCCTATTTTGTAATGATCAGGGCACAGAAGAGGGAGGACACAAATGTACGACACCAAATCAGATTCACAAAAGGCAAGAAGATTTATTGGTTAACAAAGTTCGGTACACGGGTAGTCAGTCAGTGAAGCAACCAAATCCAAAAAGCAACAGGCAAAAACTCAGGATCCAAAAAAGGGCTAGCGAGAGTCGGTACACAAAAGGGCAGAGCAGATCAGGGCAGATAAGTCCAAAAACTTGAGGCAAAAATCAGGGTCAGAAAAACAGGCTAGGACATACACGGTAAGGCTATACAAGACTACGAGTACTACGATCTGGCAACAAGACAGTGGAAGACATGAGGTTTGAATACATGAGGTGATTGGGGGTGATAAGACACAGCTGGGGAAGAACAATCAGGGATCAATTGTGACAGTGCCAGACAGGGAAGCAAAACCTACGAAGACAAGGAGAGAGAACTGAATTTTCAAAATAAAACAGAAAGCACAAGACAAAACAAAAAAAAAAATCAGGTAACTTAACTTAAGAAAAGGGCAGGATCATGACATATTTCTGACGTGCCAATACTTTCAACTAATTATTGTCAATACTGATATTGAGTCCAATATCTTATGTCTAGAACACAAGAAAGCCTCCATTTAATTGACATTGACCTTTTCCTTTCATAGTGACAGGTCACTGGGGTTAGAAAGAGATGTGAAGCTAGCAAAACAACATTTTACCCCAAATGAATGACACATTTGATTTATAAAAGTGGAAATTCAGCGATGGATGTCCACTTTGTTCTAAAGATGTGGCTCAAAACCAAATTTGATGATCCATAACATCTTTCAGAGCCGCACATGGAGAGTTTCAGTACTAATGGGGGATAGCCCTCCTTATGGCATTTCTCACCTTTTTTCCAGGTACAATCACAGACCCACTCCTCCTCTCTCTATTCTTTCTTTTGTGTGTGCTCTGTTAGTTTTTCCATGAAGTTCGGTATATTTTCTCTGGTGAAAAACACATTAAAGAACCACTAGTAGGCCAGAAAAACACAACAGCAGCCAGCTCACCATTTTGCTGGCGGACTTTGTTCACACTACAGTCCATGAAAAGTGCTTAAATTGATATGGGTTGAACTTACCCGATACTCAAAACTCTCTAGAGACTTTCTACCAGTTTTTACTCTTTGTGGTTCTGTATCTTAAAACTAAAGCATCTGTGTAGAGGAGCTCCAATGCCTGCGTGCAGCATTGTTTACTTCGTTATCTGTTTGCAATGTCATCCTACTCACCGTTCACTCTTGATGCTGATTAAACTGATGCACCATGGCTTCAGGCAAATTTATCACAAAAGTTGAATATTTTCAACTACAGCGAAAGACGTGAAATTTGCGTTGCTCATGCAAAAATTTGTGTCCATTCTACCCATTCACTTTCAATGTATTTCTGTAGCATAGCAAACTGAAATTCACTTTTGCTGTGAACACAGTTTGAAATTCCTCATTATTGTTTTTTTGTCTTTAACAGTTTTTATCAATTACATCAAACTCTTTATTTTCATCTTATTCTTTTTAATTTCAATTTTTTTTGTGTTTGGATATTTATTAGTGTGCTTTAGTTATTTACATTGTTTGGATTTGTCTATCAGGAGTATTTTTTCCCCTGGCTTCTTCTTTTACCTCTTGCTGCTGTTAGATTGCGTATTTGTGCCCTAGTTCTTGTGCTATGTTTGCTATTTTCCAATGTTTTTTTTATGTTTAAGCAGTTTTAAAACCTTAACTTTTAAAGGTGCTTTACAAATAAAGTTACTTTAATCATCATTACATGTTATAAAACCTGAAACTTCCAGACCTACATGGTAAACAGCTGTGGGGACTGCACTGTGTCACTGACTGCAGAGTTTTGAGAAGAATAAATCAGATCTGAACTGTAATTGCTGTTAGTATTTAAGCCTCATTTCAATGAGCCTCTGCCGGCTCTGACCCAGCTGAACACATTCATTGTCTCATCCCTCCCTCCACCCACTTCCCTTTCTAACTCTCCATCTTATTCAATACTAACCCTGACGATTTGGCATTCACACCAATTTGCCATTCACAACTGGGCTAATAACTCCGGCCTTTTATTGCATTAGCATTTTCACCGCTCCGCTGTGGAAGTCATAGCCTAGTTGTTCTCTCGCTAACGTGCTAGCCCCCTTTGATTTCCAGTTGCATATATCAACCTGCAATTACAGGACCTGGTCTGGAAACTGTCAAGCATGACTGCAGAGGTATTGGAGTTATTGCAATTACACTCAGTAATTGAGCTGCCATGCATGAAGATGTTAAACGCTGTGACTGTAGTGGGAGTCCATGTTGCTACTGTCTCTTTCCATTTCACTCTTTTTCTCAATAAGACACACTCTGTAAAATCTTTGGTTTTCTCATTTAAGTAGATACCAAACTGTAAAACAGATAATAGGATGTATATGTCTACCATTTCAACAATGTAATACACACACAAAAGAAATCTGTTCCTTAAGATGGTGTGGAAATAAACAGTCAAACCAGGCTGATGACAAAGTTGTTTCTTTTACAGGGCACTAAAAATGTAATCTTTCATTATTATTATATATTAAGTCTTCTTAGCTGATGTGTGTATATTTAAATAGCTTAACTAATTTATTAGACTCAATTTATTGGACCACCTGTCATGAAAATGAGAGAGCAAACATATTTTAGAAAATTTTCAAAAACTTGTTAAGAACTGAAAATTGTTGTTATTGGACATACATTTTGAACAGGAATGAGGAATTTCTAACTGAATTCACCTTTTATTTCCAAACTTGAGCCACTCACTGGGCTTCTCTGAGAAGTCAGAAATTAAACAAGCATAGCATTCAACCACTAAAACTAATTCTTGTTAAGGAATGCAAGTGAATAACTAAAATTGGTAACATAACCCAAACCCGAACCCTAGTTTTATGTTTTATTTTTTGTAAAATATTGAATATTGTGTTTTAGCATTAAAGTACCATTTCAGTTAAAGACCTTCTATATAGTAGTAAATTAACCATTACAGGAATGTAAAAAAATAAATAAATAAAATAAAATAAAAAATAAATATATATATGCATGTATGTATGTTTATATATATATATATATATATATGTACATACATATATTGGTATTTAACAATGCTGTTCATGTAGGGCAGCTGTTGCATAATTATTAAGCACTATAATATATATACACACATACAAGCATATATACACATACACACACACAGAATATTGGTGGCCCTGCAGATGCATAACCAAGAATTTCTGCCAATATTCATTTGCCATTTTAGGCAGAAAACTTTGGTGCAAGTGCTTATTCAAGTGATTTTCACTTAAAGAAAAGTTTCAAAATAAAATAAACTTAATAATAGCTACTGATTCAAGAGTGTGTTCATTCTTTGATACTGCAGGTGATGAAGGTGGATCTCATATAGATTTTATGCTGCAGACAGTTATAATCTATTTCATCTAAATCAGTAGGGTCAATATGCTACCCACTGGGTCATCTAGTATTTTTGTAGAGTAATAAACAAATTGTATGTTTCCCTCAATATCTGTTAAAGTAAAATCTTAAAAGCATATTTTAAAGTCAAATTAGCCTTGTTTTCAAGTTATTTCAATCACTGTTATTTACCTTGAGTAATTGTACTTGTTAATTCCACCATTTGTAAATGGTAATTGGACTTGAGTTTATATTGTATATATATATATATATATATATATATATATATATATATATATATATATATATATATATATATATATATATATGTATATATATTATATAAACTTATATATTTTGTCTTTGACTATTCAAAGCAGCTACACACTGCAGGTCACATCTACCCATTCACACCCATTGTCTCTCACATTCACTCACTGATGGTTGGTGTGTCTACATCAGTTGTCCATAAATACCAGTTAACATTCATGCCCTTTTATGCCCATTTACATACCACCGACGCAGCAGTGGGAGCAACCTGGGCTTAAGTGTCTTGCCCAAGAACACATTAACACAGACATTTGGAGCTTGGCTCAAAACCTGCAACCTACCAATCACTGACCAAGCGCACTAGTCACCTTGTAATAATAGAGGCCAAATCTTGAGTTATATTTTGTCTAAAGTCTAAAAGGAAATTACCATGTCTCTTAAATGTAAAACAAACAAAAAGATCACCTTCCTGAAATCACTCCTTGTTTTTTTCTTAAGTTTTTTTCCAAAATGGCCTCAGAAAAATTGGCTGCATTTTTCCTTTTGATCAGGAGCCAGACGTTTTGGGTCCATTTTGGCTCAAACTTTTGTCACAATTTCGAAACCATTTCTGCTCTCATTCTTATTCCGAGTCATCCTTCATTTTGTATAATTTGTTCAATTTTTTGAATGTTTTCAGAAGTTTGTGATGTGCATGAATGCCCAGGACATTCATTGTCTTTGACATCCTCCAAAATCGTTTGTGCCATTCAAACACATGTGGATGTGGCATGCAGTGTTCCCCCTACACCTCAGTTCATGTACCAAAAAATTTGGCTGCTTTATTGTTGAATCTCAGAAAAAAAGTTAAGTTAATGCATCTCTCAAACTTTTTCTGATGTCTAACCAAAACATGATGTGAGTAACTTGCAGTAAACTAAAGACATCAGTGATTGGAAACCTACAACAACTGTGCATGAATACCAATTATTTCTGTTTTTATGACTTGTATTCAAAATCATCTGCAATAATATGTCTATATATTTGCTTTTGTGCCAGCTCTTTCTGTACTGGAGCAAAGCTGATCTCCTTCACTGTGCAACTCATACAGGCCTCCTTCAAAAACCCTGAACTACCCCTTTTATACAGTGCAGACAAAGAGGTTATCAATGGGTGTAATGGGTCAGATGCTTACATTGCAGGTATGTAGGATAAGATAAAAACAGAAGCAGAATCTTTTTTAGCTCTCCCCATGTGAACCCTCAGTGTGTAGATCTTTACATCCTCTCCCTGAAGCCTCAGTGAAAGAGGAAAGTTGCTTAGCTCAGTGTTTTCCCTGTGAGGATATCACTGCTGTAGAGCCGTCCTATCAGCTGGCTTCTATCCCTCCTCTCTTCTCCTCTTCTTTCTCACTCCCTCTCTCTCTGTTTCACTCCCTGCATGAACCCGGCTGTACCCGTCCACACATCTGTTTTTCTTCTTCTCTGTTTTTCCGTCTCTCTCCTCCCCGTCTCTCCTCTGTCGTTCACTCTGTCTGCGCACGCTGACCCCGTCCTCATTACCGTCACAACACTGCAGCAGCTGGTTGTCTGAGTCACGGCCGCCATTGTGGATTCTTCACTCATCCCACTCGTGTCCTCTTAACGAAGAGAGGAGGAGAATAAAGAGAGGTGGTGAGAGAGGAAACAGGTGGAGGAGAGAGGACAGGAGGAGGGAAGGAGACGGGGTGAGAGTGGTAAGGGGGCAGAACGAAAAAAAAAAGTGAAAATCCCAGAAAATTTGGGGAGTTTTATTATTATTACTTCTTTCTATCCGCCCATTATCTATGCCACTTATCCCTTTCCGGGTTGAGAGGCTGGGTACACCCTGAACCAGTCGCCAGCCAATCACAGGGCCACATAGAGAGACAGACAACCATTCACTCTCACACTCATACCCAAGGGCAATTTGGAGTCACCAATTAACCTAATGAGCATGTTTTGGGCCTGTGGGAGGAAGCCTGAGCACTCGGAGAGAACCCACACGTGCACGGGAAGAACATGCAAACCCCACACAGAAAGGCCCTGACCAACACAACAAACAGGCGACCTTTCTGTGAGGCTCATGCACTACCTGCTGTGGCACTGTGCTGCCTTATCATTATTATTATTGGTTTGGAAGTATAACTGGTATAGTAGTAAGTCTCAAACTGGTGACCAGTGGACCCCTTCAGGTCTGCCTCTTCCCTGCCCCTGGCCCACATCATAATGTTAAAGAAAATAAAATCTCTTCTTCTGTGTTTTATAAGGAACAAATATTTTGCTTTTTTTTAGGAATGCGCGATATTGGATTTTTTTCCAAATCTGATATGCAGATATTTTTTAATTCATTATCGTCAGCCAATACCAATACCGATATTACTGGTCAAGAGCACGAGCTCTGTACTTAACAAAAATGGACTTGTTCCTTTCAGTGTTACAGTATACTTTTGTGAGGAACAGACGTAAAACAAGAAAACAGCATTTAACTCTTGCAAAAACGAAGCCCTTGATTTTTAAATGTACCCATGCAGTGATGAGGAGGTGCATCTATATTGTACATTTGTGTAATTTTCTGATATTCCACACGATATATGGCCGATATGTGTGGCCAATGTATCAGCTGTTAATATCTGCAAAAATTTCAATATCAGCCGATACTGATATTTAACTTGTTAGGCTGATATCAGCCGATACAGATAGCAAACTGATAATATCATGCAGCCCACTTTTTTAGTTTAAGGTACCCTTAAATTTGTTTCAAATGTTTCCACATGATTATGCACTTTTATGCACAAGACAAAAGTCTGCCACATCTGGATTTCACCCTCTCCACCTCATTACAACATCAGTGTCTGCAATGAACAGCTTGTTTACTCAGGCTCCTGTATAGACCTACCAGTGTGACATCACAACATTGTTTTTTCCAGCAGTTTAAGTCCACTGGATCATGGCAAGTCTAGTACAGGGCTATATATATATATTAATAACGTTTTGATTCCCACAGAATCACTTTTCATGTTCAGGGACAACATACCATGAATATATCAACAGGTTAACATTACTTGCTGTCTCTACAGCAGATAATTACAGGTTTCAACAGCATCAACAACTTCAAAAACTTGTTTTGCTCCCAGAATTTGATACAGCTCATTCAAGGAGGACAGTTTATCCCTCTTAAAGCTGAACTTTCTGCATCACTGACAACTTCTCTGCTGACATTTCTAGAGGTTTCACAGTGTAACAAGTTTATAAAAGGAAGGACAAAACACACATGTATTCCAAAAATATTAAATACTGGGTGTTAGACACAAAAAAGCCAAAAGAGACAAACGCCAGAAGCTGCTTCAAAGACAGTTTTATTGAGGACTGTCACCAGAGATGTGAGGTATTGGATCTTAGCCTAGATGTCTCTAGACAGGCCAGAACGTCACCTCCAGAGATAATCCTCGATAAAACTGACTTTAGAGCAGTTTCTGACGGTGTTAAAAGCTGCCATACTATCTGGTGTCCTCTGTGGTTTGCTTTGGACACCAGTGAGTCTGAAAAGCGACTAATCTCCGTACACTGAGTTTGTTATTTCTTATGTTGTAAGACATATCAGACTGATACATATTTTCATCAGTACAAACACTGGAGACATTTGACATCCTCGAGTTGTTTTGTGAGTAGCTTAGCTTGCTAACTTCTTTGCTATAATGCAGAGTGTGACGGGTAGTCATAGCAATGCTAGCTGTCATGTAATGACCCAAGCCCTGCTTAGTGTCACTGCCATGCAAACATCGAACAATTTGAAGGAAATGTGCAAATGTGTGTTTTTTTCTTTAACTGCATCAGAAAAGAGCAACCAAGCTGTAGGTGTTAAAACCACTTTTTAAACCAACATCAGTCCTAATCATACTCAACAAATATTGATTAATTGTAAAAGATTTTAACCCTTAAAATGCCTAGTTTGGTCATGATGTCACCAAATTATTGGAATAAAAAAAAGTAAAAAAGAAAAAATATATATATTTGTAACTGTACTACATGCAAAGTAAATGTTTTTGAGTGTTGAATTATAATAGCCTGGGATATGTCAGTGGTTAGCGCAAAAAAATCATTTTCACTCATTATTATTATTATTATTATTATTTTTTTATTTTTTTTTATTTTGTTGTGTGATGTCAAATTCTCACATTCATACCACTAAGAACATAAAATGTGCTTTCCATAAGGTAGCATGAAAAATATTAAACACTGATATTATTTCCAACATTTTAGGCTTTACTTTTAAACCAACATCAGTCCTAATTGTACACATCAAATATTCATGAACTGAAAATATTTTAACCCTTTCAATGCCAGGTCTTTGTCATGATGCCACCAATTATTAGGTGAGGAAAAAACAAAAAAACAAACAAACAAAAACCTTTTACTGTACTACCTGCATTGTATTTTTTTTTGTGTGTGTGTTGGATTATTACAGCCTGGGATTTATCACTGATTAGCAAAAACATTTATTTTTTTATGCATTATTTAATGTGCAGTGTCAAATTTTCAATCTCATACCATTAGCACAAATAATGCCCTTCATAGTTAGCGATAAAAATATTCCACGTTAATATTGTTTTCAGCTTTTTAGGCTTGATTTTCAAACCTACACCAGTCTAATCATACACATCAATTTATATTGAAATTTCAAATATTTTAACCCTTTAATTCATCCGTGGTCATGATTCCACAGCATTTTTTGATTATAAATGAATGAGTAAATAAAATTCACTATTGTCAATATGCTAAATGCAAAGCTATTTTTTGTGTTGAATTATTAAGGCCTGCTCACCATGAATGATAAAATACAACATTGATTTTCATGCATTATTACTTTTTTGTGTAACGTTAAATACTCACGCTCATTTTCATATGGTTAAAGTGATGCCCTCTGGTGGAGAGTCTGATGGGAGCGTAATAAAAATGATCAGTTGCAAGCCAAAAGCCCAGATTGACAGCCAGATACAATAAAATGTATGTAATGTGCTTTAGTAGAAGTGAGATCAGAAATTATAGTTTGACTGGGTGTCAATGGCACATTTTTTGCACTTTACATTATGAGTGCAACAATTGTTCATATACAGAGTATTTTAGACTAACTGTAGGCGCTGAGCTGGAAATCACAAGATCATAAATATACACAATCTTGACAAAAGTCATGCATGAACACAGCCAAAATGATTTAAAAAATGAAGACTGAAAAGTGTGTGACGTGTGCACAACAGTCCCTGAGGGTTAATATGACTATGTATTGACAAGAGAACATCTTAAGATGGCTTAATATAATATGTAATTGTCCCTTTAATTGCCATTCATATACCAAAAATTTGCCCTCCCTTGAAATGAGGATAATTGTAATGTGGCCCTTCTTGGTAACTGAAGTCGCCCTTTCCTGATGTAGATGGTCAAAGACAGTGAAGGAGCAGAAAAGATGCTCTAGGTACAGCTGCAGCGATGAGAATGAGTGTGTTTCGCTTGTGTGTGTGTGTGTGTGTGAGTGAAAGAGGGAGTGGGGGTGAGGGAGGGGGGGGAAACGGGTCGGGTTTAGCCAATCCGGTGCGTGGCTCTCTCATCTGAATTAAGCTGTGCAAAACAGGCCCCAGGGCTTGGTTGCTAAGCAGTGAGATGGGCTCGCCGATTTCCACGGAGACCTCAGTGGCGAGAGCCTCTCTGATGGCCTGAACCAGACACCCCATAATAATGAGCAACGCCACAGCAACAATAGAGACCCCAAATAACGGGGTGCACGCTGCTCGTTTGCTGTAATGAGGGGACTTATGCATGTTAGGTGGGATAATTCTTTTGTACTGCTTTAGCCCATATTGTGACTCGAACGCTGACCTCCCAAAAATGCCATATGGAACGTGTTATCTCACTCTTTAGGCTCTTAGTTTTGAGCCAAAGAAATATCCTGTGAAATGTTTCTTTATGTCAGTGCTGGGTAATCTACTCAGCCAGGGATACGAAGTTCAGTTCCTCTTCCTCTTTGTTTGCCTCTCTAGCTGAGGGGGGCGCATTTCTTGCTTTTTGTAATTTGTAGCCATAGAGACATGTTGGTAAACTTGGTAACTGTGGCAGCAGGGATTCTATTTGTTTCCCTGAGAGCTCTCGAGGTCCGCTCGTAAGGGCATTTTCCTGAGGTCTTGTTTTTTTTTTTTTTTTTTCTTCTCTTCCTCCTCTTCTTCTTCTGTCGAGGGGGGTACGGCTGGCGGAGGAATTGCGGTTGACCTTTTGGATTTTAGAGAGTGGAGAAAGCTAAACAAGCCAAAGTCTGTTAGTCTGTCAACAAACACTTAAAGGTCTCAGGAGAAGTTGGGAGCCTCCGGGGGCCAGGGAATGCTATTCATCTGGAGTGTAGGCAAGCACGGCCAAGGATGCTTCAACAGGGGCACGTAAACAAGGACAAATGCCTAGCCATTCTCGCAATAATCTGGTACCAATATGCAGGCGCTGGCAGGGGCACTGTATGGGACTGCATGTTAAAGGTTAAGTGAAACATATGAATAATTATGTGCTGTCTCACTGATTCCCTTGTTTGGGGGGTCCAGAAACATCTGCAAATGTTAGAGATGGCATTGTAGATGTGGACGCATTTGTAGATGCAAAAGCACAGGGATGCAGCAGCTTTGTATGTCTGTGCGTTTGTGTGTGTGCATGCATGCATGAGAGATGGGATGACTGACAGGGTTGCTGTGACATTTTTGGTGTGATTATAATAGTCTTTTTTTTTTCATCTGATTATTATAGATTTGGACATTTCCACCTGAAGGCAAACTAAAATGTCATAACTGAATCATAACTGGTGTTTTTGCGTTGCTGCCCTGTTTTTTCTGCTATTTCATGGATGGTCTTTTCTCTTTTACTTGGCTGTATGTTGCACTTAAATAGCAGATTTTAACATGAGACTGTACTTCCCATCTGATGTATAGATGCTTCTTGGCAGGGCTACTTTGTTCATATTCAAGTGGCTCGCTGATGATGCATTAGGAGACACTTTCTGGCCTCTTATGGTACCACTTATGTCGCAAGCAGCTGCTTTTATACCTTTAAACATGACCATTAGCATAATACTGTGCATTAAAGCCTCCCAAGAGCACAGTTCATGCTTTTAAATAAGTTTATTGGCCTTCACCTGAACCTACTGCCAGATCTTCAAACTGGAGGATGAGCCGGTGAATACTGCGCACCAACTTTGTTACTATGTACAGTCTACCTGAGGGGTGGGCAACCGGCAGCTCTGGGAATATGTGGCCCTCTTCCTTATGAAAGCCAGTTAATGTTGAATTTCCAAAAGTTGTAAACATGAAGATGACAATCTGCCATGTCATCCACCAGATACTATATACAATAGAGGGCATACACTGACCTCACAATATACTAGGTGTGTCAGAAAAGTTCCAGGACTGGTGTCATAAAAGATTTATTTAGAATCCAAACTGCAAGTTTTCCCCTTCAAAGTAATCCCCCTGGAGTCTAATGCACTTTCCCATCCTTCTCTGCCACACTTTCATGCACTCCTGGAAGGATTCTTCCGGGATCCTTCGCATCTCCGACGTCACAGCCTTATTGATGTCGTCCACGTCTTCAAAATGGGTCCCCTTGATGACCCCCTTGAGCTTGGGGAAGAGGAAAAAATCACACAGAGCCAGGTTGGGTGAGTAGGGAGGTTGCTCCAGCACGGCAATGAGGATGCTCAGGGCATTGTGAGCAGGCGCGTTGTCATGGTGAAGCAGCCACGACTTGTCCAGCCACAACTCTCGCCTCTTCTTGTGCACTGAACAAAGCAAACGCTGCAGTATCTCTTTGCAGACATACTGTTGATCGTCTGGCCCTGTGGCAAGAACTCGCAGTGGACAATCACAAATAAATCTTTTGTGACACCAGTCCTGGAACTTTTCTGACGCACCTTGTATGCACCAGACCGGCTGTTGCACCTGTTGGGTGACAGAGAGCATCCATCCATCCATTATCTATACTGCTTATCCCTGGGGGCTGGAGCCTATCTCAGCTGAAATTGGGCAAGAGGCGGGGCGCACTCTGAACCAACCAATCACAGGGCTGCACATGGTAGTATTAAGTCTTGAATTTGAGCCATTGAGTGTTTGAAATGTTGATCATAAAAAAGGTTGAATTTAATGGAAAATTTAATCTAACTGGATTTTCTTTCTTTCTTGCATTTAGTGAATCTTGTTATTTTTTTGTACTAGTTGCTATAAAATCACAGATTTGTCTTCATAAACCTGACTTTGTGGCTCCAACATTTTTGAAACATCAGCCGAGGACCTTTACCGTCCATGGTGGACATTATCAAATCATGATTGCATTAAAAAAAAAAAAAAAAGTACAAATTTTCTGCTTGAAGATTCATCTGCCTGGTCACTACCTGCTGTTTGCTGTGACCTGCTTGTTTCTCACGACTCAGTGCCTGGAATTCCACTCACTTACTAACTGTGATATCATGTGCATAGCCTCTACATCTACACAAAGACAAATTGCTTTACATCATGAAAAAAGTGCATTATTTCTATGATAATCTTTAATACCTGGTAAATGATTAAGAAATTAATGAAAAAGATTTGCTGTGGTTTTGGCAAAAGTCTTTAATGAAGCGGGGTTAAATCCATTTAAAAATGCTCAGTCAAATTAGCGTCAGTTTGTTGTGATTGAAATGTATCTTCAGTTGGCTTTAGTTTGTGTTTAGCTGCTTAAACTCAGCTGTAATTTTTACTTTTGAGCCCAAAATATAAATGTTGACCTCATCAATCTCAATTAATTCATTTTTTTGCTGTCTGGTAGATACCTTGCATCTCTAAAATAACTTTCTGCAGGAAACGTATGAGTGCTATAACTTGATTAAATAAATAAATGATTAATGTATTTAGCAACACTTTCTATAAAGTCCCCCTTTATAATGCATTATGAACAAATTATAAGCCTTTTAACACAATACTATAATGTGTTACACTGTGCTTATAATATGGAACAATATTAATATAATCACTTGTAATTATGATGCTTTATTATGGTAATAACAAGTTATTATAACTGTTTTCAATGAGTTGTAAGCATATACCCAGTCTGTTAAATTTTTCTTAAGCTATAAGACATTCTTAATATTCATAAAGCCTCATAACAGTAAATCTGACAGAGTAAACCGTGCTATTGCAAGAGTGATAGTGATAATATATGCAGATCTTTGACTGTAATTAATAAAACGATTAAAGTTTAATGAGACTTTTGTTCTTGTTATGCATTGGTATCACTTAAAACATGATTATAAGGTATAAGATGCTTTAGGTAAAGTTAACAAGATGAAAATTCTGTAAACTTTTTTTTTGTTGTTTTTTTACATTTAATTCAAACTTTTTAAGAGCAACACATCCGTCAGTGGCTCATAAAGAACTTACATCTTAGTTAATATTACTTGTCTCCATAAAAAAGGCTGTTTTTATCTTAAAAATATTAAATGTAAAATTAAATTTTTTTGAATAGAAAGTAAAAAGCTAGATAAAGCCAATAATAAAGAAGAGTGATACTGAATGTAGTCTTGCTGTTGAAAAACAAAAATCAGTCGGTTACTGAAAAAAAAGATTTATTTAAACTTTATACACCTACTGTAAGGTGCACAAATGGAAGGTGTTAGGGGAAAATGCTTTATCTCATTATACACTATAGTGCTAATACAACTTACAATCACTGTTTCAAAGTATAATACAACACGTGGTTAAATACGTCTGTGTAGAGTCTCATTCATCCAGGTCATGATCATTCTGAAGATTCAAAAGCAAGGCAACTGGACTGTGTAGAGTCACACACGGATCAATATTTACTCTTTGATTCTCACCATCCGCTTCAGCACAAGCTGGGTGTCATCAGAACCCTCAACCACCGGGCTGAGAGTGTTCCTACAAGGAAGGAAGGAAAGGAAAAGGAACAGAAACACATTAGAGAAGCCCTGAAAACCTGTGGATACCCAAAGTGGGCCTTTTTGAAGAACAAGAAAAGAAAGGAGACGGAGCATGAAAGGGAAGAGAGACGCAAGAACATTGTGATTCCGTATGTTGCAGGTTTATCTGAAAAACTCAAGAGAATCTTTGGCAAACACCACATTCCTGTTCACTTCAAGCCTGGAAACACGTTAAGGCAGAAGTTGGTCCATCCCAAGGACAAAACACCAAGACATAAACAGAGCAATGTGGTGTATGCAGTCCAGTGCAGTGAGGAATGCTCAGACCTGTACATTGGGGAAACTAAACAACCACTTCACAAGCGTACGGCTCAACACAGGAGAGCCACGTCCTCAGGTCAGGACTCAGCAGTCCACTTTCACTTAAAGGACACGGGACACTCTTTTGAAGACAGCAATGTACAGGTGTTGGCGAGAGAAGATAGATGGTTTGAAAGAGGAGTTAAAGAAGCCATCTTCACCAGACTGGAGAAGCCTTCTCTTAACAGAGGTGGTGGACTCAGACACAATCTCTCACCTACATATAATGCAGTGCTAAGCTCTCTCCCCAGAAAGCTCTCCAAACATTCACACCTGGGCACATGTGACCACAACACCTCACATGACAGGGGGAGTTAATGACCCATTCAGGGTAACGACTCTCAGGGGTTACATCACCCTGGGATAAGTTTCTATGAGTCGTTCTCCAACTCCTCCCTTCCTTTGTTGTTGTTTTTTCCTCTAGCAAGATAAATATCTGCTTCCAGCACCAGCCATTTGGAACTGAAGAAGCTTCTTGGATGAGAAGTGAAACGTCTTCCCAACAAACTCTACACAGTCCAGTTGCCTTGCTTTTGAATCTTCAGAACACGTGGTTAAAACAATGATTATGCAGCATTGAAAGTGCAGTTTGCTGAATTATAAACTTATTTAAAATGTGTTTGTAACAGATTGCAAAAAGGGGCTTCATAGGAAGTGTTGACATGAAGCCTTTTTATTTATTATTTTTAAATAAGAAATTGAAAAAGAAAACACACTTGAATGGAAAGGGTGACCAAGAGCACTTATTTATGAAAGTATTTAAATCCTTTAGAAAGGAGAGGATAATTATTTTTTTAAATATCACTTATTTGTATTGCCATTTTGAGAGAGTGATTCAGTTTGTAACAGTTTGTCCCTCTGAAAATCAGAACAACATTGATGTGGCCCTTGTGGTCACCAAAGTTGTCCATCCCTGGTTTACCTCAACAGACGTGTCAATTAACTAAATTATAAAAAGCAGCAGAAATAGAAGAAAAGCACATTTTAAATGACAGTGTTAGCATTGGCCCGATGTGGCCAGGCAATTAGCTGCTGCCAGGGAAGGCGACTGTGGCGATTTTTCTTGCTTAACTCATTAGAGGGGTCTCCGGCAGCGTGCTCACTCATGTCAGGCCCCGCATAATTACTTTAAAACAAGGAGGGGGGGTAAAATCAAAGTAGCCACTGTCTGGCATTGTTCGCTGCCCCCTCATCTTGGAATTTAATTAGGCGTTCATTTTAATAAAAGCCCATTTGGGATGAAACGCAGCGTTAATAGTATTCTGGTCCCCTAAAGGCTGTCACGTCTTCATTGGCGGCGTAGATGGACACTGACAGGTGACATCGTGGCTTTTTATGAGCTAATATCAAAGTGCTTTGATAAGGTGGAGGAACAATAATGTACAAATCCAAATGGAGTTAGAATCACTGGGCATAAAATATTTAAACCATGTTTAATCATTATGGGCTGGAGTGGATTTAATAGGGAAAATCAGGGACATTGTCGCTTTGGCTCAAGCGTATATCTCACCCTGGTAGTTTGTTAGACTTGAAAAAGGCTTGAAAAGAAAAGACTTTTATTGGAAATATTATTCAACTAGATATACTGACTGGCAGTTTATGCCTCTACAAAGTGAACAATAGCTGGAGAGTGAAAGTAGCAGTGGATCAAGAGGGAAGTTTTTGTGCTGGTGTGACTGGAAATTATCCTCTATGATGGTTGAGGGTCATGTTTTGTTATAAACCTTGTATTATGGATAAATCAAATGGAAATATACTCCTCAAAAAAGTTTGGAAACATTGTTTTGGTTGTTAACTTGTCTATTTTAATATTATCAAGTGGTTTTATTTACTGTATCATTTAAACGCCTGATCAGCCACCTTTACAATAAAGTACACCTTGTAAGAATCATGCATTAATGGAATGAGCAACACAGCCTAATGTGTGGGTAGCACCCCCAAAAATTTGCCAATGTCCCTCTCCCCATGGATGAAAGCCTGTGGTTCTCTAGTGAAGCATGTGTGAGGAACTGGTCTTCTTGAGGTGTTGTCTTCCTGGGATGCCCACTTCTGTCTTTGACTTCAACAGTCTCATGGAATTTGGTCCTATGTTTAGAAATAGTACCAGAGCAGACACCAAAATATGCTGCCACTCACCATACTGGGACACTAGACTCCAGTTGCAGCTTCCAGAGTGTTTTGGGTTGTGCTATCCACATGATTATCTCTATGAATGCATGATTCTTACAAGTTTACCTCATTGTAAAGGTGATTAAAGGCTTTCCAACAATATAAAATACAATACTAATTAGTACTATTAATGAGTAAAAATAATAATCAAAATAACATTTCCAAACTGTTTATGAGAAGTATATAAAATAATTAACCATAAAAGTCACATATGACTTCCAAAATCTAGTCACATCACCCACAAATTTTGGTTATTTCCTGCTTAAACAGAAACTCCTCAATGCAGTCTTGGGCTGAAATATTAGCAAGACTGACGTGATAGTGTCCTTGACCTTGTGCAGCCCAATACTGTATTCAGTTCATCCTTTGGTCATAGACATTTGCAGTTTGAAGCAAACGAAGCAAAGGATCTTGACATATTGCATGCTCAATCAAGGAATGAACATACGCGCCAAAGGACTTAAATCGCTGACCACTGAAATTCAGTCAGTGCACCTTTGGGTCAGAATGGACATTGTGCAAAGTAAAGAAAATTAATTCAAGTGTACCTGGGGAATTTCAGTCAAATGCAAGGGATAGACCAGAAGGCCCAATGGCTGTGACCTCTGACCTCCTAATTCTAATCATCCTTCAGTCATAGTGAATATTTGTGCGTTTCAAGTGGGAGAAATACGGGTTTCTTGGGATGTCAGATTCACAAGAGAAAAATGAGACCCGAGGACCAGGACCAATGACTTATGACCAAGAAACGTAACCAGTTCATCCTCAAACTCAAAGTGAACACGAGGACATTAGCACTTCTTACATTTCAACTACTTATTTAGTCTTTTGGGGATTTTTATGCCTCCTCAGCCACAAGCGATGATGCTATTGTGTTTGTGAGATGTCTGCCTGGCTCTCCATCTTTCCCTTCATCTGTCCTTCCATCTGTCTATCCAGCCGCCTGTTCAGTAGTCCATATGGGTCAAATTCTGTAAACACGATATCTCTGAAAGCCTTGACTTATTTTCTTCTTACTTCCAGCACATGACCACACGGATTTATGGACAGTGATTATGATTGGATTTTGGAGGTCAAAGGTCATGGAGCCTTGTGGTCAACCTGTGCTTATGAAACAGTATCTCTAACAGTAGGAAACTTCTAGCAATATCTGTTAAACTTTGAACAAAAAGACTCTTCTGACTTGAGGCTAATTTCACAAGTCAAAGATCACAATCACAAAAATTTTTTTGAACATGATATCACTGAAAATCTTTGAATGATTTCCTTTAAACTTTGAACAAATGGCCACCATGGCACAAGGACACACTGATAGGATTGTGAAGGTTATATGTCTACAGTCAAAGACATGGAGCCACTTGGTCATGCTCAGCTTGTGAACTCGATACCGAGAATGCTTTTAGGGTTTTTCATCAGACTTTGCACAAATGGATACTTTTAAATATCGTGTTTCAGTACTGTTAATCTAAAATAGGTTATTTGTGTGTTCTAATGTGTTATCGTATGTTACCTTTTCTGTGGTTAAGTGTCATCATTTGTAACTCCTAAGGATGCAAATCAAGTAAGCTGAACTGGAGATACTGAGTCTACAAAAATGGCCTGGACAGACAGATGGACAGGGTGTTGGAAAAGGGTGTAATTACCTCCGCCAAGGAGGTTATGTTTTTGCCGGCGTTTATCTGCCTGTCTGTTTGTTTGTCTGTTTGTTTGTTTGTGTTCAAAATAACTTGAAAAGTTCTGAACGGATTTGGATGAAATTTTCAGGAATTGTCGGAAATGGGATATGGAAGAACTGATTGAATTTTAGGGACTGATCCGGATCACATTGGCAGAGGTCTGCGCTCTCCAATTGCTTTTCTAGTTATTTATTGATTTTTATTGTTTTCTAGCACATTATCCTTACGGTTATAGTTGCAGAAAGCCTCTCCACCTCTCTATACAGCATTTTAGGAACACTTTGTCAAATCAGAGAATAAATAGGCTGTTGATTTATTTCACACTTTTTTGGTCTCGTCTGGATCCAGGAATTTTTTAAAGGATTCCTTAACATTGCCAGATAGGACCGTTTTCACCAAAGTGGACCGAAGCTGCTTGGCGGAGGTCTGCGCTCTCTGAGTGCTTTTCTAGTTCTGTTGTTTGGTCAGACTGAAGAGTAATTTTTCAAAATATGGCTGCAGGAGAGTTCACGAAGACCTGAAAATGGGGTCCTGAGTGGGTTTTGTGTCCCTAATGATGTGTGTTTGTGTCTCTAAAAGTCAAGAATCATGACACACCCTCCCCTTAAAGCCATCCCTGTGTACTCACAAGGTCCTCTCATCAACAAAACCTCGAGTCACACGGGGTCCCCACCAGCCAATCAGCCCTCTTTTATTCACCATGCTGGAATCTCTTACTTAATTGGTCACTGGTGAGCTGCCCTCGTCCCAGGAATGCTGATGACAGTGGGTTGGTCCAGTAGCCGTGGCCTCTTTGCTGATCCACGAGGAATTCCAAACAACTTCCAAACCTAATGCTCCCATAATAAAAACACATTAGAGATGTGAAACAGAGCAGGCTGACCTCCAAGATGACCCATAACCTCTTATTTTCCTGACTGCTGCACTGGGGTAAACAGAGAGTGGAGTTTAATTGCTTTGGTGGGAAGCAGGTTTGGGGTGAAGAGGAAGGTTTGTCGAATTCCTCCTAGAGCTCCACTGCAGACTGCTGACCCTCAATGACTTCTATTTTCATTCTTTTGTCTTTTTCATTCTTATTTGATGAGAGCTTGTATTGTGAATTTGTAAAAACAACTCCAGTCAAATTTGTTGGTTGTTTTGGAGTTAACTTACTATTCAGACACAGAAATTCTTCTCACTGACCTTGATGTTTTGCTGCGAGAATCCAGTTTTCCTCTTGAACAATTATTTTAATTCAGACAACACTTCCTCATTATCGGCTCTTTCATCATTCAGTCTAAGTCAGGTCACCATCTGCTCAAAAAAGTTGAACGTTGCTCCTTTTTCTCTCAGATTTTTTCATGCTTTCTTATTACACCTCTCCTTGCAATAAAAAAATAATAAATACAGTGAGACAAAGCGATGGATAGATGATTATAAGGAAATATGGGAACAATGTGAAAAATGTTACACTGTTTATCACTGAGGTTATTTAAAGAGGTCATAATTACTCAGAGTCATATGTTTGATTGTAAGAACTAATAGTGTATGTTCACAATTGTTTATGTTCAAAAACTTGCTTGTTTTCTCATACTAAATACCCCTGATCCATCTATATTCTCTCTCTCTCTGAGAGTATGTCCACATTCAGGAGGGTATTTTGTAAGACGGAGGGCTTCTCTTACCTGGATGGACTAGGGTTAGGGTAAGGGTTTGACTAGATGGACAATTGAATGTGCTGTATTTCACTAGTCCATCTTCAAAAGAGCTCAATGAAAGTGTTTGAGGAGGCTGAACCTAACAGAAGCATATCCAGCAGGTGATTGGACGATCATTCTGTCGACCAACATTTATTAGGGGCAAATCAGATAATTTAGAAGGTGGGAGCTACCGCACTACAGACCATGAGCCACTTTGTGAAACAATGTCTTGTCAAAACATGTTGGAGGAGGAATGTAAATATCCCTATAATAGAGAAGTTTGTAGTGTTGGTATTTGTTTTTTAATTTAATGAAGAAATGTGGTCATGATCTGACAAAACTGCTAATGAAGCTGTTAGCATCTATGCTAATCCCTGTACCTTCCTACTGTTGTCTTGCTCGTAGCTCGTTCCTCTTCCTGCTCTAGAGGACTCTGATTGGACCGTGCCACTTTGGGCCACTTACAATCGTTGTAGATTGGAGTTTGGCAATATGGATCTGCCTGATTACAGACATTGAATCAGGCAAGTCCAGCTGCTGCGCAAGGTAAGGGCTCCTCCTCCTTTTTCAAAAACAATCGTTTCCACATGAAAATAGCGCATAGACAAAATGTTAAAAGATTATTAGTATCTTGTAATTATAAGATAAGATAAGATATGATAAGATAAGATAAGATATGATATTCCTTTATTAGTCCCACAGGGGGAAATTCCAAAATATACAGCAGCTGCAGGATAAGAAAGAAATATAAGAAAGAAGCATTATACTGATAATAAGGTAATTACACATCAAATACAGTAATGTAAAATACAAATAAAAAATTTAAAAAGTATAAAAAAGTATATACTATGTAGTAAGTGGCATATTTACAGTCCTTATGTACATGTTTGTTGTTTAACAGATGGATGTACATGTTGATATTTTACAGGTTGAGATTTGAGATATTATAATATAAATATGGTGGCTATGTACATGTTTGGTATTTTTGCAGTGAAACATTTTAGGTTTCACATATGAATATGGTTTATTGCACACTGAAGAGGTTTTTGTTATAAAGTCTGACAGCTGCAGGGAGGAAGGACCTGAGATGCCTCTCCGTCACACACTTCAGGTGGAGCATCCTGTCACTCACGGAGCTCCTTAGTGCAGTGAGTGTGTGTTGGAGGGGGTGGGAGTCTTTGTCCATCATGGAGGACAGCTTGGCTGTAGTCCTCCTCTCCACCACCTCCTCCACCGGTTCCAGAGGGCATCCCAGGACTGAGCTGGCCTTCTTTATCAGTTTATCCAGTCTCTCTATGTGGACATATCCATATTCGTATCCAGATCCAGTTTTTGTCATTTTAAGGCCCTCTCCCCCATGTGGCCCCAGTCTCCTCTAATAGGTTCACTCAGTAGTAGCTGCAGTTCAGTGTGGTTCAGGACCATTGACGACCTTTGGCTTGCCACCCTGAGCCAAGAGAACTGAACTGCTGACATGACAGAGGTAGGACGTCAAAGTGCTGAGTTTTTTTGGAGGGTGTTGGAGTCAGCTGCTTCCAGTGGCTACTGGTGTTTTTCACAAAAGAGGAGAGAGAAGCCCTGATGCAGTGAAAGGTAGTACTCAATTATGAAAAAGTGACATTAAAAACAATCTAAAGGGGCATGTTAAACAAAAAAAATCTGAATATGTCCTCATTAAAATAGCATTCTTTTTACTCATGAGCGACTTTTTAAGGTAAACCTTGTTAGTACCTTTCTGCTTTCAGAATTGCTTTAATTCCTTTTGGTATATTAACAAGGCGCTGGAAGCAAAAAAGAGATTTTGGTCCAAATTGACACGACAGCATCACACAGTTCATATCACATCATAATGATGCTCTGCTGGATTGAGATCCGGTTGCTGTGGAGGCCACTGGAGTTCAGTGAACTCTCCTTCATGTTCATAAACCATTTAGAGATGTTTTGAGCTTTTTGACATGGGACTCAAGCCTGCTGGAAGTAGCCATCAGTAGATGGGTATACTGTGGTCATTGAGGGGCAGAAATGGTCTGCACACCACTCAGTTAGGCTGTGGTGTATATGTAATGCTCTGTTGGTACTAAAGGGCCAAACGAGTGCCAAGAAGGCACCCCCCACACCATTACACTACAGGCAGGATGATCTGTGCTTTCATGTTGTTAATGCCAAATGCTGTCCCTTCCACCTGAATCTCAAGACTTTTCCTCAATCTCCAATTGTCTTTATTGGTGGGCCTGGGTGAACTGTAGCCTCAGTTTCCTGTTCTTAGCTGGCAAGATGGTCCCTGGTGTGGTCTTTTGTTGCTGTAGCCTATTTTCTTCGAGATTTGATGTGTTGTGTTTGTTATAAGCATACCTTGGTTGTGGTTCTTTGAGTTACTGTTGATGCATGTCTATTATGTTCTGTACATCCAAATGTCTTCTAATTTTTCATGCATGATTGAACACTGAAAACAAAAAATTCAGTCATATAATGGAGCTCAAATTCACATGGAAAGTCATTATTTCTCATTATTTTTTTTTGTTAATGAAGTCTGGTGGGGTGAAGGTGAGATTTGTTATAGAAGGCCTGGTCCACACATAAAGACTTTTGAATCATAACCAATTTTCAAACATTGAGAAAGCCACACATGAAGACAAATAATAACATCTTCATCTGTTTTGTTCCTGTGGTATGTGGTGGGCCACATAGAGAGACATAGCACACCACACACAAATAGACTCACTCACCAACAACCAGGGCCTCTACTCATGCAGCTTGTCATCTTAGGTAATCAAACAAAATTTAGTGTCAACAAAGATGGCAGTCAACTTCAGGAGAAATTGAATCTAAATGCAACTAGCATTAAGCTTTCAGTGACATCCTTAGCCATCGTAATTTATGTCCAGCTCCTCTCCTTATCAGCTTGAAAACATAACTAACAAGTCATGCTGTATAGTTCATTCTCCTTTTTTAATGCCCATCTTACCATATGCTTCGCCTTAACCCTCGTTTCCATGACTACATTATCTTCCTGCCTAACTGGCTTTGTTCTGGTTTAATATTTACAGAAGGATAGAAAAAATGACTCTTTACACACCTCACCCCACAGAATTATCATGTTAGATAATCTTTAGGACAACCACATAATCCGGGCTTTGCTGAAGTTGGTGGGAATTGGGGATCCAAGCCTAAACTTGGGGCTGGCTATCTTGTAGTAGGTACCCTGGTTAAGTTATATGCCATGAATGCAACCTTCTTAACTAAAGTTCATACATTATAATACAAGAAAACTCATGAATCATGACAGCCACAGAAGCAGCCTTGTGTCCACTCATTTCATTAAGCGCAAACTTCGAGTTTTAATGCAGCAGAAAGTATAACCCATGTTATTTAGTACCACCATTAAATATTACTCAGATGATGCAGTTAAATTAATTGCAGCATTGATACATGTGTTTATGAGGCTCTTTACAGCTGAACAGATTTTAATCTCTGGAATAACAGGATCACATTCCTCTACTTTATTTTGATTGTTACCATGGATTATGATGGCAAGTTTCATTACAGTGTGAAGAAGACGAGTGTGCATAAGCAAAAAATTTTCACGGAAATCCGCTCAGAATTAGTGACAGGGGGAGAAAGAGGACGAGGGGAGAGAAGGGGGGTAGAGCTGAGGAGGCTGAGGAGGAGTGAAAAGCTAATTAAAAAGATAAGTGACCAGCAGTCGCGGCCTGTCAGGGTGCAGAGCCACCGCTGAAGTTAACCCGCTTTGTGCTGGATGGCAGCGGCTGACAGGCTCGACCGCGGCTTTGTATGGCCTCACCTGTGATGGAGGCGCTCTCTGTTCGCAGGTGAAGGGCTACACCGCGTGGGGTGGCACTTAAACACACTAATAGAAGGACACACACACAGTCCTCCTCGCCTTCCTCTCTCACTCTGTCCCCCCGTTCATCTCTCCCTCCTCTCCGCGTTCCTTCCTCTTCCTCTTCCCCGGCACTCTTGTGACAGATCCAGGCGGTGGGTGGTGGCGCTGGCACATTGTTTCCTCCTTCTCTCTCGCCTCTCCCTTCCTAACACGCGCACACAGATCTACACCACCCACACATGGGGTTATAATTAATACTTCTCCAGTATCCATATTTCATACAGTTTGCTTAGAAAAAGCCAGAGAGCCAGGGCCGGGGAGGGCTGGGAGGGAGGCAGGGATGCTAAAAAAGATCTCTAAGATTAATTAACGGTGGTAGAGGGGAAGAAAAGGGATGTGTCCCGGGAAAGCAGCAAGCTCGGCACAATGCGGCACACTTCATTTGAATAACGGAGCGGTGTGTTTTTCTTCTGTGTGTGTGTCACGGCGACACCACTCTACCTGAAATGAAGGATAACTAGCCTACTGGATTAGAAAACACACCATCTATCCTCCCCCAACCCACCCCTCTTCTCCCCATTATTTGTATTCAAGGTTTTTTGAAATGACATTGCAATCTGATGATGCACCAGCCCATTATATTGTCTAGCAGGACAAATACCCCGGCGTTTTTCTGTGTAGAACTAACACAATTTTTCCATGTCAGTGTGTATGTGTGTGTGTGCGAGGGGGGGGCATGGTGGTAATATTCCGGCGGTCCTGGGTGCAGGCGAGGCCCCGGGAATGCTGTCATTAATCCTGGAGGAGGGCCGTCGCGCACTCGGATTATTAGAGAAATAAATTTGCATGCTGCATATGAGCCAGGTGAAAAGCACTGAAGGCGCAAATTATATTTCCCTGACAGGCTGAGCGGGAGCACAGAGGCTGCCACCGAATCGCTTACACACACACACACACACACACACACACACACACACACACACCCGTATGCATTGACATTCCTGCTGCTATACTCTGTTACTCAGGAAAGCTTTACATATGCACAGATACAGGACACACACAGAGGGATTATAGTTGTGAGTGTAGTACTGTGAAGTTGTTGCTCTTTATTATGAGCAGGGAATTGCAAATATGAAAGAAGATTGTGTTTATTTATGTACAGATGAGTTCTTGGAGAGGGTAGGGTTGCACCTCTGCTGCTTTGTTTTCCTTCCTCTAGTTTTGTAGCATCAGAACTTCTCCCTTGCATGTTTATGGCACCATAAACTGCCTAAAATGTCTATTTTCCCAGACAACCCCCTAGATAGACCTACTAGTTTGATGTTTTATCTTCATTTTGAGCCAACTGGCCCATTGTAGGGCATAGATTTAGCGTTGAGTGCAGAGTTGTTGACAATATGGCAACTGACCAATTACCACAGAGTAAACCTGTAAACCAATCAGGGTGGACTGGGCCCACATTGAGAAGGGAGCACCTCAGACAGAAAAAAGGATGCAACTCTATCAGGGGTACTGTGTATGCCAGAAGGTTCTTTGACCATTAGTGATCGTGGACATACTGTAGGAGTCATCAAAAATGAGCATTCAGAAGCAATAGGTTTTTTTATATCTGCTGCCACCAACATTGTTCTGATAATATCATGCATCTATGGATTTAAGGCATAATATGACCTTTTCAAATGCAAAATAGACTTGAAATGACCCTTATCCAGTGTGCCAGAGGAATGGCCAAATCCCAAGGGGCATGCAGCTTGTATAGGTAAGGACATGAGGCTTTGACCCCTGGAATTTTGGTGCCAATCCAAAGTTCTGCACTGTGATTGGTTATTTGCAATTTCAGAGGTGAGCATTATGGGGGAAAAAATCTGTGTGGCCTCTGTAACATTCATCCATCCATCCATTTTATATGAACCGCTTATCCCTTTTAAGGTTGTAGAGGACTGGAGCCTATCCAGGCTGACACTGGGTGATAGGCGGGGTATATCCTGAACCAGTCACCAGCCAGACAAGAACGAGAGACAGACTACCAGTCACATTCACACCTAAGGTCACTATAGAGTTACCAATTAACCTAGAGCCTGTTTTGGTATTGGGCGGAAACCAGAGTGCTCTCAGAAAACCAAGACAGGCACATGGCGAACATGAAAACTGCACACAGAAAGGCTCTGGCAGAAACAGGGAGTCAAGAAATCAAAGGAGCTCCAGGAACACTTGTAGCTCAGGAATCAGCTTTATTTATTAGACTGATGCGTTTCAGCTTGTGGCCTTTATCGGGGTCATCAGAAACCCTGATATAAATATATGATTCCCTACTGATGGAGGCTTGGATATGAATTATAGTTTATGTATTGATATAAAAATTGACCTTAAAGACGAGATGGATCGTCCAAGACATTTCAATAGTTGATCTGGGAAAAAGCACATAGAAAGTGTTTGGCAATAGGTAGAGCCTTTCAAAAGCTTATTTGGCAGGTGATTGGACAGTCGATTCATCAATCACATTCATTACGGGTCAATTAGAAAATGTAGAGGGTGATGTTACTGCTGTGAAAGACAGAACATAAGTCACTACATAGAACCAACTCGAACAAGAATAAAACTTGTGGGAAGTTGAGTGAAAATATCCTTTGTTTCAAAAAAGAGGCTTTCAGTGTTGTTATTTGTTATTCATTTTAGAAGCAAATGTGGTCTAGATTTGCTAAAACTTGCTACTTAAGGTGTTAGCATCTATGCTAATCCCTCACTCAAGGCTCTCAGCTCTTCCTCCTCTAAAGGACTCTGATTGGACAGTGCCACTTTGGGCAGTTCACAGTCCTACGCTGGAGCTTGGCAATATGGATCTGCCTGATTACAGACATTGAATTAGGCAGATTCAACTGCTGTGCAAGTTAAGCTTTCGAAAACGTTTTTGTTTCTTGTACATGTTTGCATCTGTCCCAGCCCATCCCCTGGAGTATGTCCTTATTTCTACACATGGACAAAGAAACCTGCTTCAAGTGCAGCTTTATTTATAACAAAAGAAACTACAGGGATGTACTGTCTAACTTCCTCTGTCTGCTATTCAGAGAGGAGTGTTCACACACATCCACAAACACATGTAGTATTTAGTTTGTGTGTTAGTGTAGCCAAACCCCTCAGGAGAGAATAGAAGTGTGGACATGCTGTACATTTTCATTATTTCATGTGTGTAAACCTTCATGTGTGTGTATGTGTGTGTTTTTGTGTATGTGTGTATTCCACGGGGTCCTCTGGCTCTGGGCTGTCCTCTCACCCCGCCTGTAATGGTCCATGCAGGCCCAGCCTAATGGGGTGGACACTGGTGTCAACTTCATTACTTTACATCTCCCACCAAGATGAAAAGTCTCTCCCCGCTCGCACTTTGACCACGCTTCGTTAGCATCCTTGCCCCCTTTTCGCCTTATTGTAACCTCTGAAGGAAATGTGAATTATTTCCAGAGTTTTATTGGGGAAATAGTTTTGTTTAAGGGAGGGGAGAGGGCGGAGGGCAGAGAACAGTAATCACTTCAAATGAGGCTACACAGTGTGTTGATGGGCCTGGCTGCTTTAACTTTGTTTTCATACTTCATTAGGTTCACTTTGACCAGACTTAACAAAATACTTACATTTTTTTCTCATTATGTATGCATTTAGGGGTATTTGTCATCTAATAAAAATTGTAATATTTGATGGTATATTGGATATTTGATTGGTTTGGCTGAGTGGTAAGCAACCAGGCACATCCCATATACATGCTTCTGCCAGCCTGGGTTCAAATCCAGCCTGTGGCCAGTCTGCAGAGTGTCCTCCCATATTCTCTTCCAGCCGCCTTCACAAGCCTATCCACTGTCTCTCTTTCTCTGTCCTGTCAATAAAGGCACAAAATGCCCAAAAAAAAATCTGTAAAAAAAGGGATAGTTTGAGATTTTTGAAGTGGAGTTGTACGAGATAGATTGCATTAGCTTGAACAAAAGAAAAAAAAAAAACAGTGTAGGGTGATTGTGTGCTAAATCCAGAACATTTACAATACAGATGGCTGGTCCATGACAGAAAAGTTGAAGGACCTGCACATCATCATTCCTATAATGGGATCTCCATGACGATGTGATGAACATGTATCTCTTGTTACTTGATTTTACAGGATATATAAATAAAGTTTTGTTTATCATGGAAAATCTGACCAAGTACAGAAATTGAGAGCAGAAACGAACCAAAAAAGAAATCCTTAAGTAGAACCTTTTTGGCTGGCATTTGGCTGGGAGGGGAAAATTGAGGTTGCTGCGTCTATAACTTACTTTCCCACCAAGCTGCTTTGTTTGGCACAACTTCATTTCACAGCCCAGCCAACGTGCTACATTTGGGGAACAAGGAAAAAATATTGACTGGAAATAACCACTACCAAACTTTACAAATGGCTAATTATGCAGTAATAGGACATATTAGACATATTAGTTAATATGCCAATTACTTTTGACATGCGGGAGCACTTGTATGTGCTTGAGTTCATACATCAAAAACTTCTGGCGGTGGAAAGTAACTGAGAAATGGAGGAAACTGTGATCAGGACTGAAGGACCAGTGAACCTGTAGATACAGGTGTTCTGTATCTGACAGAAATAAGAGTGTTACCACGAAATATAACTTTAGGATTTTTCAGGAGCAGGATCATATCAGTAGCTTCTATACGTGCTCCTAAACAGCTTGCATAATACAGAGTAAGACAACTGAAAGATCAGGTTAATGGGCCCTCCTCAGATGTCATTTAATATTATCAATGTGCTGAGATACTGGTGACCAAGCAGATAGATGACACTCTCCATGAATCAAGGCTACATGTCTTTAAGCAGCTGACAATGATCAAATCAGGCATGTCCCTCCTTTACCACATTATTGCCCACTCCCTTTTCCCAATTTCGAACTGCATCCAATATCCTGTCACTCTGAGCTACTCACATGTCTCACTTAAAGTCAAGTTCAGTGGTTCAATCCACAACAATAATATGACAAAAATAAGGATAGGACCATTTAGGATGAGGGGTTTACATTTTAAAATAGGTAACAATAATTAAAATGAATATTTTCTACATTAAGTAATGGTGCATGTTTAGGATTAAAATAACAGATCATCATTGCTAAGATACAGGATGAACTTTGTCAGTCTTCATGGGCCACTAAATGACCTGGGGCCCCAGAAAACTTCACCTTTTATCCCCCCTTTTGGGCAGCCTTGAGTGCAGTCATGTGCCAGTCTCAAATTGTGAAAGAGCAGTTCAGGGAGCGTGAGACGCCATTTTCACACATGGATTGGCCACCACAGAGTCCAGACCTTAACTCCATAGAGAATCTTTGGGATGGGCTGGAGAAGGCTTTGCGTAATGGTCAGACTCTCCCATCATCAATACATTTTTCTTGGTGAAAAATTAATGCAACACTGGATGGAAATAAATCTTGTGACATTGCAGAAGCTTATCGAAACAATGCCACAGTGCGTGCTGTAATTAAAACTAAAGGCAATCCAACAAAATATTAGACTGTGTGACCTTTTTTTTTTTTTGGTGGAGACTTTTTTTTGGCCAGGCAGCGTATATAGGTGTGTGTCTTCTCTGAACATCTAATCCAGGGGCTCCAATAATTTTCACCTTATACCCCTTATTATAGCGTAAGAGGCTGGGGACTCCCATCTTCACTAAATGGGTAAAAGGCTGGAAAAGACTTACACTTCATGGATACATATGTTTTATTTTACTAAACTACAATGATGATATATTAACTTTAGTACCTAATTTTTGGTACACACTCTAACAATGATAAACAGTCATCCCAATAAAAATCAGTTTTAAAAAATGTAAATGAAAGGCATCTTCAGGCCCATTTGGGTGTCAGTATCCATCCTTATAATCTGCCTTAACTGGGACATCCACAGATTCTTAGCAGAGCAAAAACGGTAGACTTTTGGAGATTAAAATATGAGGCTGTGGATGAAGAGCTGAATGTAAGTTCATCTTCAAAAGGAAGTATTTGGCTTATAACCGATTCTTTATTTTACAAAGACAGAAGCCATGGTTTTAATGACAAGTTGACTTGATGAAAACTGCTAGAATAGCACACTTAATCAAATCTGCAATGCTCGGTCAGTAGGATAATCTTTAAACATTTGTAAATTTAGCTGACCTTCATTTTGGATGTATTGATCAGTTTGTAGGATTAGATGTTACTATCCCTTGGTTGCATACTTGAGGCTCTGTGCGATGGTTCTCTGAGTGATGGCACCCTTTGGGTCATCAGGCAAGCACCCTCTTTTATTGGTGTTTCACTGATAAAGGCCACGACACCTCCAGAGGTTTAAGCAGTGAAACCCGGCATCCTGGGCTCACTCTGAGTGCTCAGGGAGAGTCTATCCTCTTGCCACTTCCCTGCAGCTTTAGACCAGTCTTTAAAAGCTTGCGGGTAAATATTCCCTTGCACTCCCACCTCTTGTAGCGGTCTTCACGTTGAGGTGGTTACAAACACTCTGCAGCCTACTTCTCCCAGGCAGACCCTCACTCTCCAACAAGTTCCACAAGTGAGCTTTGTGTACTTGTCTAAATTCAACTTGTCTAATTTGCTGCTGGCAGGAGGACACGTTGGCTGTGCCGAATAGTTAAGCAGCGCCTAAACAAAGCCGCTCTGTCGTGGAAAAGTCAGTTGTTGAAAATGTTTTGAATGAATTGTGTACTCTAGTGATTCTCAACCGGTCAGGCTTCGGGATCCACCATCATCCCTCACTGACAAGCTGCGACACAAATTGAGGATAATTTTCAACTTTTCAATTTATTTAAAGAAAAGATGCTGCAGTTTGAACCTGAGATGGTACAGGGAATCACAGTGGGCCTACACAAAAAAACAAGCTTGAAGATAAACCAAAATGAGCAGCAGGTGGCGATGCTAGAGGGGGAATACACCCTTTAACATTCAATTGGCTGGATTTTTTTCACAACCTAAAAGTGAGTCTCAGGGTCACAAGTTTTCAAGAATATAAATGTAGCTGTAAGTGTACTAACCTTGCATCAGCGGATACATGCTGAACAGCCCTGCATTAATAATATTCAATTAGTAGCACTGAATTAGCCATTTGTCATAAGGCTGTTCCAACATACAAAACACTTCAGTAACATTCGCCTTTTTTTTAAAAGACTCAACAGTGTTTTTATGCACAAACATGAAAAAAAAAGTCCACCTACAGAGAAGTAGTTCCAAAAAGACTCAAAAACATGTAGCTTTACCTGAGAACCCACTCACTGAATATATAACAAACACTGTACTATTTAAACAGCTGTCAGTTAGCATTACAGGTCTTATTGCCACCTATTTTTGTGTGAATTAATGACACTCCACCGCATAAAAAATCCTCTTCAAAATAAAAGCTCAGGATTGTTTTTTCTTAACTTTCTCTTTGTCCAGGCAAACGCCTGTGACACACCAGCTGAGAATCACTGGTGTAGTCAACCTATGTTGTTTTGTGGCTGCTCTGATCTTTATTTAACCTCTTAATATAAAAGCTACATAGGACAGATAAAGTGAGTCTGCTGTTTCTGTTTGTGATAGCCTTGCAAAGCAGTTGAATTTGTTAGATTCCACGCCTGTCATCAGGAAAATCCATCTTCCAAAGCTAGAGTGATTGTTCCAGTCAGAAAATGACGGCTTTTGGGCGTTCTTTCAAGGACAAAGAGGCCATGAGCGTAGTTAAGATGTACTGAAAGCTTGACGTGACTTATAGTCTCTGACTGGCCCGTAATGATCATGACAAAACATTTATTTAATCACCTTCTGGTTTTTCTTTAAGGCATTTCCCTTCCCTCCTGTGGTGTTGCCCATAGATGTGTACTGCATCCCATATGTGAAACAGTTCATCCAGTGTGTCAAGTTATTCTTTTGTGAAAAATCGACATATTTTCACCACTCACAAACACCCTAAAGCGCCCCAAACCCCTCAAACTTAGTATTATTCTGCCCTGAACCCCTGCGGGAAACATGATGGTCCACTGTATGCAGCAGTATTTGTGTTTTTCTACTGTAAATGCATATCCCAGATTTGTAGACGGCCCAGATAGAGCCACATGTTTGTTAATGTCCACTGCAGCATCTTTGTCAGTCATCGTTTCATCTCTTGGCCTGTGCCTATAGGCAGCGAGCTAGCAGCAGGCGGTGTAATTCTGCTCTAAAGCCCCTAGTTAGGCATGCATATATTCCTATTATAGTCAGCGCTCCCGGAACAAGACAACAGAGAGCAAACAGAATGACCTTGAAATATTTATCCCCAGCCTCGCTTCGGAGAATTAAGTTTGGTGTCAGGGGCAACTTGCAGCTATCCAGCTCCACTTTGTGTGGAAGCCCGCATGCCCGTACACACCCGCAACCAAACGCACACACACACTCGTCCTCCTTTAGCGGGTTATGTAGACTGAGACAAACGGCTCGTGTACCATCTTGCAGTGTTGAATATTAAAGGCGGTCAGGGAGGGTAGCCTTTGATTGGGACAATAAAGGCTGATGAACAGGATCTTAGAGCATGGGCGAGGAGAGGGTGTGTGTGTGTGTGTGTGTGTGTGTCACAGTGCAAGGGATACAGCCAAAACCCTGAAGTGCAAGCCAGGAGCTGCCCGGCCCAGAATATTTGCAGTGTGTGTGTGTGGAGGGAGATGGAGAGAGACAGGGAGGGGAAGCAGGGTAAAAGTGACCCAGGCAGAGCAAATGTGGGTCAAAGTGATAATAAAAGCAGGGTAAATGAGAATAAACTTTGAGTCCAATGCTCTACTTAAAAGTGCTCCTGACCGCCTTCTATTTACTCAAATACAGAGCTATTGTGTAACTTTGTCCTAGGTTTTTTGTCAACATTGATCAATCATGAAAATAACTGTACACACTAGGGGTGAAACAGTTCTCAATAAAAATAGAGTACAAACAGCTCTCATTTAGTGCTGCCTTCTTCTCGCTGTATTTGCTCTGTTGCATCTGCGCCTCTGAGTCAGTGCACAAGGATAAGGAAACTCCAGAGAGAGTAACAATATGCTAAAGTTGGCCATGATGTCGCACTACTGCTTTGAGATGATAGCATGATTGGTTATGGGAGTATAAGACAGTAAGTTAGCATTTGCAAAAGTTGAAAATCAGTCATGTTCAGGCTTATCAATACAGCTGTTGATTCTCGTGGCTGCTCCGACATAAACTCTGAGCACATCAGCAATGTGCATTTAATAGAACATTGAATGTCGTCCTTGTCCATTTCCGCCTTCCTCACCACAGTGGTCTATCATACTGATCTCTGAAGTAAAAAAAAAAATAATAATCCTCCTTTCCTATCTGCTCAAAACGGCAGTGAAGAACACATCCAAACTTTTGCTGTAAGTCCTGTTGGTTGACATTTTTAATCCATTTGTAAGACCTTACTGACAGTTAGAGCAGACTTAACGGGCCTTAATGACACTTAATGAGGAGACAGTGGAAACATAATGTGTTCAATGACAGATCAGAGAAATGCAGTTTAGATAAAATAAATAAAAATACGTCATCATGATGTGTTCAAATTAAGGTTGCCAAAAAAACTTTTAATACTTTTTCAGTACCACATTTAGAAATTCATACAACACTATTAGGTCCAGAAATACTGGAAAAAATGAAACTAAAGAAAACAGATCGAGAATCAGATTTTTCAGTCTAGTGTAGCACACATCAACGGCAGGGGTAGAGAGTAAACTGATCCTCGATCTGTTGCTGTGAGCTGCAGCACCCTGTCACATGACTGGGTTCAGAGGTCAGAGCAGAGATGTGAGCAGAACTATGGAGCTGAACAAGGGGAAATTAACTTTAGAGAGACAAGCCCGACTCTGAAAGTAACTTTACTAGAAAAAGAGAAAAGGAGATGTGTTACTGGCAAAACCCTTCACATGAGGTGGGTACGTAAGGCAGGGCAACAGGTTCTCTGGGGCTGTTGTGCTAAAGGTGCCTAAATAAAGTGAAAACAAACCCCCATTAACTTTATTTATTCAAGATTCAGCAAAAGTCTATATCTTATAAAAATCTTCCTGCTTTTACTCAAAAAAAAAAAAAAAAACTAAGGGAAGGAAAACATAATTTACGAGGTGTGCTTGTGTTTGAAACAAGAAAACATTATGTAAAACCCTCTTAAAGTTCAGAAAAACTTTAAAGCATAAATTAATTAATACTTATAAGGTATAATGATCATATGTTTTTTCCTTCCATGTCAAATTCATCTTGAATTGTACAGGAGAGGCAAAAATAAGCCAAATGGTTCAGCCTTAACTTCTTTAAGTCATTGACAAGTTTGTGTTAAATGATTGTTTTCTATGTTTGGTCCTAAAAGTTTCTTAACCAAAATGAAAATATTCATTCATGCAAATTAAAATAGAGTAACACTACTGAAAACATGTACAGTAACTTATTGGCATCTTGTTGCCAGTATGTAAAATTTACAGCAACCTTTTTACAGTGTAGTCTTTGTTCACAAAATGTCGAAATAATGTTGCTCAAAAACAGAAAACAAAACAAACAAAAGAAATGCTTCCCCACTTCCAAAGTAAGCTTTTAAATCTACAAACTTGGTTTGAAGTTTCTATCAAACAACATTGTTCTTCCTCTCTCCACCAGTCCGAGATCAAAAAGAATCACAAACAACTTTTTGATTTATTTGGAGATATTCAAGCTAATGATCCATTACAGAATATCTGAAGGGACGTCTGTATGGAGACATGATTGAGGCTTCGCCAAGAGCCTCTTTGTTGTACTTATGTAATTGTCGTGTTCATAGGGAATTTTTATTGAAACAATAACAAAGCACATGTCCACAAATTAGCTTCACTTTCTCCCATTCAACTTCTCATTGTCTGCAATGCCTGTGAGGGCTTAGAATAATGGATGATTGGAGAGGAGAAAGGAAAAGCAATGGGCTGTGTGTGATTGTGTGTGTGTGTGCGCATGTTGGCAGTGTGGTAAAGAAAAGCCTGCTGGATTGTTGGAGCACAGTGGAAGGATGCCTGCCAGTTTCTACGCCACCGGGACTCTCTGACCTGCGCTTGTGTCTGTGTGTGTGTTTGTCTGTGTGTGTGTGTTCACATGCGTGCGTGCAACTGAAGTCAACAACAGAGAACCTCTGCCTGCTCCTGCATGCATTCACACTGTGTACGTTTGCTCCTCTGCTGTGTATTTAGCTGCATGCGTGTGCATCCAGTGTGCGCCTCTGCGTACACGTGCACCTGCATGTTGTATGTTTGCGTGTGTTTGTGTGTGGGAGGCGAGCAGATGAAGACGGTGCTTGCCTCATATTCGATGTGATCTGCAGCCTCACCTCTGTCATTATATTTAGCATACAATCCAGCTCTGTGTTTCATTATGCATTCCCATCTACTGCTCTGTGGTGTGAATCTTACATCTCAATTAGCCTCTGTGTTCGGAACGTAGAGGAGCACGGGAACTCAAAGTTGGAACTAAAGTGCACATGAATGACAAATCTGAATCTTCTCACATATACTCCTGAAGCAAAACTATCTCTTCTTTATGATAGGGATAATCTAAAAATAATGTTTCTAGTGACGTGACACATGCAGTTAAAAGCTTAAATCAAGCCAAACTGACCAGCTGATCAGACGCACAGGAGTAAAATGACACATTTACTCCACACACACAACTTTTAAGATGCATATAAGCAAGTTTGTTTGAGAGTTAGGTGCAGGTAGTGCTGCTGCCTCACATCAACAAGGTTGCTGGTTCAAGCTGATTTAATCTTCTCCGTTAAAGGGATACACCAACATTTTATTTTATTTTCATGTCCTGCCTCACTCCTGAGTCCATGACAAGCAGATAGACACCATTTTTTGACTGTGTGTGCAGTAACAAAGAAGAGACCGGCAGAGCTCGCCCCCCCTAATTAGCTTAGCTCAAAAACTGGGAGTCAATGGATAGTGTTGGCCTGCCACTGCATCAGTCATTATATAAATTTTCAGCAACTCTAAACTGTCCTGTGTACTTGTTGTGACTTGTTTTTTTTTTTTGTTTGTTTTGTTTTTTTTGTTTTTTTCTTCACCGTGTTATGTTTTTATCTATTTTTAGACCAAAATTAACACTAAATGTAATTTTCATAACAAATACATACGCAACTAAACAGCAGAGTGCATGCGCAAACCACCACGGATGTGCTTGTAAGTACGTCAGCAAAACAAAGCCTCTGTTTATGAATAGAGGAAGATTGGTACTAAGGTTCATGGCTGACTTTGTAAGACAGGATGAGGATAATTTCTTCAGGGTTTAAGTTTTGTAAAAAAAAATTACATAAAGTGCTAATCTTAGTCTAAAAATATATAAAGTAACATAACATGGTAAAAACAAGAGTCACAACAAGCACACAGGACTGTTTAGAGTTGCTGAAGAGTTTATCTGATGACTGTAGGCAGAGGCAGGCTAATGCTAACAATGGACTCCCAGTGTTTGAGCTAAGCTAATTAGGGTGGGCAAGCTCTGTCTGTCTCTTCCTTGTTACTCCACCCACATTATCCAACTAGCCCTTTTATAAAAAGCAATGGCAGAGGAGAGAAGTGGAAAAGTGACTTGAATTTTTGCAGGAACGACCGGGTCTGATTTCTTGACTTTGTTTTCATGTTGTCTATGTCTAACACTATGTGATATCTCAGTGGATTAAAGGTTTCATGTCCTGCAAAATCAATTTTCTTTGCTTCAAGTCCTGTTAGAGGGGGCTTGAGGAGCAGAAGAACATGACATCTGTCGGAGCTTTTCATTGGATATTGCCTCATTTAAATTTGTTTATTTATTTAGTTGTTGTTATCCTGTTTAAATATGATTAGAGAATTATGTTTCCATTGCCAGTTTTATTACTTAGAATATTTGGACATATATTTAGCCTTTTATTTTGATGGGTATGGTATTTTGTATGGCACAGTATAGAGGGGCAGGCAAGACAGGATAACTGGGCACCGAGGATGGTGAATGGTTTTTTACCAGGTAATCAGTAAGAATAGAAGTCAAGAGTCAAGAGTGCATGAGGATGCCTATTTGTTTGCAATCCTTAATAAACAGGAAACTGTATCTTGTGGCTTGGACATTGACATTTTTTGATCCTGCACAACATCCACTCTCCTCGTGCCACAGTGGCCGTTTTGAGTTTTGAGGTTTATAGTTGAGATGTATAGCTCTATTCCTCTTAAAATGCTCTGTTTTTTACTTCCTGTGGTTTATTATGTTATAGCTGTACGGCCTCCGCCTTCACGTGTGGTTTCAAAAGCAAAAGCCATAACTTTGAAAATCCATTTAGCAGACTCCAACCCCTCCAAGCTCAATATCATAGCCTCCCTCCCCCTGAGATACAAAACATTTCCAAAGAGGAGGGGAAAAGAGCTGCGCCTGATCCACTACAGAGACAATATTTTATTTATTTATTTTTTGGGGGCTTTTATGCCTTTAATCAGAGGAGAGAGTACAGTGGATAGAGTAGGAAACGGGGCGAAAATGGGGAATGACATGCAGTAAATGGGCCACAGGCGGGCTGTGAACCCAGGCCACCTGCTCAAGGGCGAACCTCATGGGGCTCAACCTAAACCACTAGGCCATCAGCACCCCTGAAAGACAATTTTTTTCATTTTTTATCCAACTTAAATCAAATACTTGCTTCAAAGACACCCTAGACATGATGTGAACAGTCACACACACCAGGACATGGGACCATTAAAGAAAATATGAAGCACACGACTCACTCTGAAATGGTTTGTACAGGAGGAGGCAGAAGTTTACTCTCATGACCTGCCATGTTGGACCCTGAACTTAGATCAGGACAAATCCCCCCCAAAACTCTTGTCTTGTGCAACCATTCACACATTTTTGAGTCAGAGGTTCTCTGAAGGCAGCGTATGTCTCCATTCGCCCTCATAAGCCTTTGGCTAGTGTTGCTCACTGACCTGTCACATTCAGCCTCTCTCCTCTCCTCCAACAGGGCCGGACAGCTGACACTAGTGCTCCCCTCCCCTCCTCTTCCTAATGTGTTGTGATAAGGAGCTTATGTGAGGTTTTCCGGCAAAATTACCCCCTTGAGCTACTCTAACAGTCTGCTGTATGTGGGCGTACGTTTTGCGATCGCTCTCCTGCAAAGGTGATGCTGGCAAGCCGAGACGTTGACCACACGAGGGGGGGAATGTTTACGTGTTATCCTGGGCTAAAGACAATGCTAGAGAAGGCCAAAGCCTGGGGAAATGACAGCAGTGATTTCCATTGTTCTTTTGACACACTGCGACATAAAGTTGCCTGTAGCCGCAGCAGGGATCAGCTGTCCTCGTAGTCTTTGATTGCGTGAGCTCGGCAGAGGATAATATGGAGCAGACTTTGATGAGGTGAATGCAGTTATTGATCTAAGTGGGATGTATGCTTCTTTAAACCAGGAAATTGACTAAGAGCAGATGTGTTGATGTAAAAAAAAGCTTTTCTCCTGACCTTGTGTACAACAATAGAGAAATATTCCAGCATTCTGATCTTAGATGACTTTTCAGCAGAATCACTTCCACATGTGGGCTGCCGCACTAATGTGATGTTTACAACAACTGGTCTTGATGGCGTTCTCCTTTGTCTATAGGCTTTCACATGTTACTGCCCTTGTGAGCAATGATCTACGTTTGGCATGTGTGTGTGTCTCCATGCAGAACCGTATATGTGTGATGCTGGCATGTGCGCGTCGATCCCCAGAGCTTAGACTGTAAGATGTCGATAGCCAACCTGTAAATGACAGGCACCGAGGGAGTGTGTTTAGCAGTTTGGCCGGCTCTTAAAAAGGTCACTCATGCACACACACACGGTGACACACACAAAGGAAAGGACACACAGGGGTGACCTCCTTTGTTATCACCACCTACAACCTGACACAGTAAAGCAGGTGGATTCTGAGTATTGAATAGTTAAGTTAAATTTAGTGTCAAGTTTGAATTGCAGGTAAAGGTATTGAAAAATAGGTGTGGTCTTACTTAATTTAAGTGTTGTTACCTAAAATCACCTTAGCTGCGGGAAAACATGTCATTTCTACGGTGGCTGACAAGGCAAACAGCCTACAATGGCACAATGCAGTTCAATAGGAGGTAAACACCTGCAAGAGCAGAAACACAGCTGAACCAAGTACAGCAACAGAAGAGCTCAAGGCCTGGAGATTGGTCTGGAGCCAGGACAGTGTGTGGGAGATGCTGCGGTCAAGCCAGTCACTCCTAATTTTGAAGTGCCCATGTATTAGAGCCTTTCCAGTAAATGTTCTGCGCTGAGCAGAGGGAGATGACAAGCAGGGTGAGTGACTTTTTCATGTTCCTTTTTTCCTTTTACCATCAAAAGTGTGAAATAAAGGAGTTTCTCTTTAACATTGGATCAAACACGCCTCTTTTTTTGTCAACATAAATGAACAGAATGCATAATAATATTGTATCAAATAAAGGTCGATGATGCATGGCGCGGTTTATTTTGAGCACTTTGGGCAGTTATTAAAATATAATAAAAAAAATGTTATTCCATTTATACAGGATGAAACTGGTGTTATTGTAAACAGAATCTCCCGACACATGTGCAAGCAGTATGGAGTACTTTCACAGTGCTCTTTTTGAGTTAGTAATATTTTTGTGTACTTTAAAAATAGATTACACAAAATATACAATGTCATTACGTATTCTGTTTATACATGTTGGGAAAAGAGGAATCCTAGATCCAATGGTCATTCAAGACTCTTATATTTCAAACTTTTGATGGTAAAAGGAAAACAGGAAAATGATAAAGTTGCGCAGCCTGCCTGTCGTCTTCCTCTTGTTTGTTGTTGTACTTGGTTTTGCTGTGTTTCTGCTCTTGCGTGTGTTTTCGTCTTATTGAATTGCATTGAGCCACTGTAGGCCATTTGCCCTTGTCAGCCACCGTACATTTCATTGTCATTTCATGTTTAAATTGAATAGATAAATAATTAATGTGATAAAGGACTAAAAGGCTGAAAAGAACCATAAAAATATATTCCGTCTCTATGTAGAACTAAAGTTCCAATTTTTTGTTCTGCTACGATGCAATTCAGTGATGGACCACAGAGCCGATGAACACGGGTTACCTCCTCAGATCTGTTCAGACATGCATGAGGACTGTCAGTACAAGGACTGAAGCTGAAGCAGACAGTGAAAGACACTTAAGGAACTTTAAGGGCCCAAAGAATCTCTTTTCATGGCAAGTGATGCATCATGGTACAATATTTATCTGTGAATGTACTTTAATGCAATGTTTACAAAGAGAATACGTTTTTGTTTCCATGTGTTGTTTTCCTGAGTGACATATATTTTGATGTATGTATATTTTATACATTTGCAATATTTTGTATTGAACATTATAGTTCTTATGGTGTATGGTTCACAGGGTACAGCATGTGTGCATGATGGAGAGACAAAAAAGAAGAAGCTGTTCAAGATTTCTCTTGACATCAACTCCCGTCCCAAAGAACCCACCTGTGTCTGTTGTCATGAAAGGAGCTACACTTAAATTTGATATTTGTGTATCAGGAAAATATTGCAACCCAGACTTTAACGCAGAAAGTGACACTGTTTTGGCAAGGACAGAGAAAGGAAAGACTGTAAACCTTCTGAGGACCTTCACAGAAAAATTGTTTTTTAGAGTGGTTATATGGGATCAATATTCTAGTAGAGTAGTCAATACCAAAAGAGAACTTTGATACTCAATATCGATATGCCAATCTTTACTTGTAAATAAAAGCATCCTACAGTAGCCACAGTTTGGCCCTCTGGCTAACCTGGCACACCAGATGGACTATTCAACATGTTTCACTGATCCATCTGGGAAAGAGCCCATACAAAGTGTTTGGGGAGGGCAGAATCTTTCGGAGGCATAACCAGCAGGTGATTGGTTGATCAATCAACAGTTATTATGAGCCAATCAAATAATGTAGTACAGAACATGAACCACTTCGTTCAACAAACTCTTGTCAAAACATGTCAGAAGAAGAGTGAAAATATCCTTGCTATGGCTAAGTTTGTAGTGTTGTTGTTTGTTTGTCATTTAAAAAAGGATGTGGTCCAGATCTGTTAAAGCTGCTACTGAAGCTGTTAGCATCAATGCTAATCCCTGTGCCAGCAGTCACTCCCCCCCGTCACCTTAAGCGGGGTACACACATAAAGATTGTCGGGCTGTTCTTGTGCCAACTTTCCCCCTTCCCGACCAAGGATGGCAAATGCCAGATTATCTTATGTCTTGTAAGATTATCCTGTGGTCTGAAGTGTGTTAAGGGTGAGTTTGTCCTGATAATCAGCTCTGAAATGGGTTGGGGGCCGACAATCATAAATATTAAACTTGTTCAATATTTACAACCAAAAATCTTCATGTGTGTGGGGAAAGCCGACAACTCCTGAGTCATGACTCCGTGAATTGTGATGTGGAACAGGATGTAGCCAACCAAGAAGTGAGCTGACTGGGGAACAAGGATGCAGGTGTGAATAAAAACAATCATGGCCGACGTGAAACATTAAGTTCGTAGACCTAAGAAACGGAGGACCAGCTCACTTGTTCACGCAGTCTCCAGGATTTTTTCCTCAATCTTTTGTTTATTTTAGTGTCCGATTTTCTGCCAAAAATGGCCCCAAGACCACCATCATTTCCTCTTCTCATATGTCTTCTACCATGTTGCGTGTTGTGTTTTCCAGTTGTTGGCATAGACATATAGGTTTATGGTTGTTGCTATGCTTCTTCTTCTTTGTTTTTGTTAAATCACATTTGATCACGTGAGATTTCTGTCTTGGAGGAATAGATTTTAGCTCGGTGATGGGACAGAGTCGTTATGTGTGTGGTGTCCTGTGTTGAGATTGTCAGAGCACACCACACGCAGTACGATCAAAACTGTTCAATGCCTGATTTTTTATCTTCATGTGTGGGGTCTCTAAAAGATCAAAAATCTCTTCAGATTTAGAAAATCCTCATGTGTGTACCCCTCTTAACTCATAGCTGCCACCTCAAAACGCTGATTGGGCCGTGACTCTTTGGGCCGCTCACAATTGTGATTAGAGTTTGGCAAGTTGGATTACAGACATTGAATCAGGCAGATCCAGCTGCTGCACAAGGTCACAATCTGGCAACAAGAAGTAAACTATCAGGCCTTTATGGTGACCATCGTTGGCCTTTCTGGCGTAGATTCATGTGGTTATTTCTGTCACTTTATAAGATTAGGGAGAGGTAGCATTGTCTGTCAGGATATTCCACTTTGAGTGAACAAACTGTTGTGGATTACTGCTCAAACACATGGATATTCCTGACCATCTGATGCATTATTGATATGCGTGTTCACATCTTTTCTAGCTTTGCCACTTTCCTGTTCAGATGTCCGAGCACATGCAGCAGTGAAAAGAGTAAAGAGCCTTCTGGAGACGGAGCCAGCACAGAAAGTAAGTGAGAACATTTGAAAAATCAATACAAACCAATGTCAAATTATGATGGAGAACAGTTCAAAGCTTTATATTCCAGTGCACTTGTGCCATCACCCTAACACACACTACCTCATAGGCTTCACTCGCAGCACATTTTTCTCTGGGTCTCCTTTTCATTCTTCCTCTCTTTATCTCCCCCTCCATCCTCTCTCCATCTGTCCAGTGCCAGGCCTGATCTCAGTGAAAGAAAAACTAAAAACAGAAAGAGTGAGTAAAAGAGGGAGAGGGAGAGAAGATCGGATTTCCATTCCACGTTGGATCACTGGAGTGGAGTCTAAAACCACAGAGTGCGCTGGCACTGGACAAAGAGGCTGGATTCAATAAATATGTGGACTAAGCTCTCCTATTCAGACCCCGCAGTATTGAATTCCTTATTTAGGTCATTTAGACTGGGCAAAATTGATACAGTATGCAGCTCAAATCTATAGCTCCATTTTTCCTCCTTCTTCTTTCTCTCTCTCTGTGTCTTTGCCCTTCTAAATAAAAACGAGATGAGAGGGAAGCCAGAGTGTGTGGGTGTACAGGGACAGCTGTAAGGGAGAAGTAGTAAAAAGAGGGGATTTTTTCCTTTCTATTCATGACTGTGTACAATCATCCTGTTCTCGCTACCAACCCCTCATACAGAGCAGCTTGGTCAGTGGCCCAGCACTCCATAATGTGATGCTAGATAGCCCTTAGCATTATTTTATTTTTTCCTGCATGCATCCCTCTTATCTCTTGTTTTGATGTTCTGTTTGAGTCAGATGACCAAGTATAAGGGGTAAAAAAGTCTGTTGGGGATGATGGGGAGGAGGTTAAGGATTGGTAAAACAAGCACAGAACAACAAACAAGCAACTGTGTGAGATTACTTTTAATGGCTGTGCATCATAGCAGCTTATCTATGTGATTATTGGGTGATATCTCAGAAGTGCTTTAAGGCAGTGGCACCACAGTTCAGATTTCTGTGATACAATATGGACCACTTTTCAGGGAGATGGGGCTACAAAAGGCCTAAATGATGAAATGCATGCACCTATCACCAGTACAGCCTCAACTGCAGCCTCTCGTCAGAGTGAGATGCTCCACAGTGGCATCCTTCCCTAAATGTGAGCCTCCTTGCTCTGCTATGTTGAACATTTGTGTTACAGGTTCAGGCTATGTTTCTCTGTACTCCTGTAGTTCTTTTTAACATGCCAGCTGGGACAGGAAGGAGGACAACACAACATGGTATCTGGTCGACTGTTGGCTCAGATCCCTGCCTCTGATCGAACTCAGCAATGGTCCCATTATCTGGAGGTCCTAAAGATTAAGTTACCTGATTATCCTGTGGTGTGAGTTGTGTTAAAAGTCATTTTATCCTCCTGGGAGAGAATCAAGGCCGTCCTGACTTGAAATCATAGGTTTTAAACATGTTAAATTTTTAGGACCAGAAGTCCTGATGTGTGTGGAGTGCACCAAGGTCAACCAAGCACATCTTCTGTGTTGATAAGGGTGATCTATAGTCCGCATGATGCTGCCTATTAAAGTGCTGATATAGCCCTTATTATTAAAGGCCTCAGCTGCAGGGGCCCACAGCAGCCACTCCTGTCAGCTAAGCACAGGCTACAATTCACACAGGCTCTTGGAAACTGGACAGTAAAAGACTGAGAAATTGTTGCCTGGTTGGGTGAGACTTGATTCCTGCTGCGACGCCCAGGTGGTAGGGTCAAAATTTGTTGTAGACAACATGATGATGATTTATACTGGTCATGGAGTAATGGTATGGGCAACGTTTTATTTGTTACACTTTAGGCTACTTAGTAACAACTGAGCATTGATTAAACACCACTGCCTACCTGAGTATTGTTGTAGAGCATGTTCATCGCTTTATGACTACAGTGTACCCATCTTATCATATTTACTTCCAGCTGCATAGCTCACCATGTCATAAAGCTCAAATCATAACATAACTGTGAGTTCACTATACCCCAGTGTCATGAGGCCATAGAGTATTTACAAATACTTTTAAAGGAAGGTGAACATTCCTCTAGCACCTGAATCAGTGTTTGTGTGACGAATATGTTAAATGACTGTTTCCATTTTTCTTTAAAACTATATTTGAAGTCTGAATACTGCACAAGGGGTGTGTGTGGACTTTTCCTTTTGGTGTTTTCTGTTTTCAGATGTTTTTGGTGTTTTCCCTTTTGTCATCAGTGCATTTCCTCTCACCTGCATTGTCTGCAGGTGAGAGAGTCATCACATCTGTTTTCAGTGAGTAACTGTGATTAGAGCTGCATGTAGCAGAGTATATAATGTGTGTGAAATCAGCAGTCTGGTTGGTGAGTGGCACATTAGATGTGAGGCTATGAGGAGAGCCATTCTGTTGGACTAATGTTGTGCAAATATCTCATTTTTTTCTTTCTGCAGGGGACATTTTTGGAAAGAGTTTGATTGATTTGTCGTTTTTTTTTTCTTATTTTTGTGTTATTTTTGATTTGGCCTAATAAATGTTCTAATCATTTTGTGAATTCACAACTTGTTTGAGATTTTCCCTTCCACTCACACTGCCTGCCATCCAAGAGTGTAACACCCAGTGGCCTCCATAATCACCTGGTGCCAATCCAGAAACATTAACCCCTACAAAAGCAAATAAACTGTGATGGAAGATTGATTAATTCGGGTGATGTTATCATGTCAGTGTGAACCAAAATCTCTGAGGAATGTTTCCAGCATCCCGTTGGTTTTATTCAATGAAGAATTAAAATAGTTTTGAAGGCAGAAGGGGGTCAGGACAAGGAAGGAAAACCTAATGAAATTGCTGGTAAGTGTATGTCTTGACAGATGTTGCAGGTCTTACAGGGTTCCTTGAATTGAACACACCAAAAATAACCTTGGGCTCCAAATGCTTTGGAAATATGAATGATCATTTATTGTCCTAAGAATTTACTTTGCCAGCATTTTGCACATTTCTTAAATAAGTTAAGGCTAAGTTCACTGGTTATCAGAAAAGAAAAAAAATGATTTTGATAACTGTCATTCATCCAGCACATTCAGAAGCAGCACTGATGTTGACAGTGCTTACTTCAGGTGAACATGCACATAAATGGTAAATGGACTTGAGCTTATATAGTGCTTTTCTAGTCTTTGACTACTCGAAGCAGCTTTACACTACAGGTCAGATCTACCCATTCACACCCATTCACTCTCACATTCACTGATGGTTGGAGTTTCTATGTTAGTTGTCCATCAGTATCAGCGAACACATTCACACCCTTTCATGCACATTTACACACCACTGATGCAGCATTGGGTGCAACTTGGGATTAAAAGTCTTACCCAAGGACATCATCGCCATGTGAAAGCCAGAACTGGGCTCAAACCTGCAACCTTCCAATTACCGACCAATTGCACCATCAGACTGCACCACAGGCGCCATGTTACAGAGACTCTGGATTTATCAACTGAGCTGTCTCATGTGAGCTTTGATCAGATCTTCTTTGTCAAGTTCAGGTTATTATTGGACTTTAATCAGCATTTGTTTTAAAATGATGAAATTAGATTGTTTATCTACCGTTGCCAACTTGACGGAGGAAAAGTGTTGCTCATGCTTTCTTCGATGTGTGAAGCTTTAGCTGTTTTGAAGGTGAAGGGTGTTTGTGTGTTTGGTTGTGATGAAATGGAGGACGGAGAGACAAGACATTAGACAGAGGGCATGCAGAGAAAGAACTAATTGAAAGAGATTTGGAAAGTGAGTGGTTTGAGAGTCGAAGTGTTTTTGTGTGCATGAGAGAAAGGGAGAGAGAGGGGGTATTTTGACATTTTATTAGAGTCTCAATGAGGTCTGCACTAGACAATGCTCTCCTGCCTCCTCGCTTAGCCTCATCTTAATTGGCCATTAGATTGAAAAATAGCCTCTACCTCCTCCTCTCCTCCTCCCACTCTCCTCCTCTCTTCTGCAGCTTCAGAGCTGATTAGACCTTTGATTTACTAATAAACACAAAGAAACAGATTAGCAGCGGGGCTGAGGCTGTATCACAGATGCTTAGCTGTGTGTAGAAGAGGAAAATACCAGCCAGAGCCGTAACAAGGACTGAGTTAGATTTAGGTGTAAAGTTTTTCATTTTTACACAACAATAAAACAATTGTTTCAGTGTAATATCTGCTGGACACACGTCCAATTTAATATCTGAGTTTCTATCTCTTCTATTCAATTCAAGATTTCTGACAATATAAATTATGAGGGATATGACAAAGTTATGTGTTTTGGACACTGTCTTTGACTGGAGTCATGGAGAGCTGGAGCCTATCCCAGCTGACATTGGAAACACTGGACCAGTCACCAGTCAATCGCAAGGCCACATAGAGAGACTTGTCTTGTTTAGTAGTTGTTTGGTCCATTCTGGTATGCTTGGAAGCAAACTAAGACCTCCTTTTTAGGTGTATCAGAGTTCAGTCCTTTGGTCTGCACCACCCAAAATCAACTGAACTGATTAAAAAGCGAACCAGAGCCAGAACTTGTTAGATGTGAAAGCACCTTTTTAGTTTCAATCCCTGATCCTAAACCATCTGAAGACTACACTGACCTGTTGTTTGCTTTTATTTTGTAGTTGTAGTTGTATCTTTCTTAGCTGCAGATGACTGCGCTTCCTGCCTTCTCTATCTTTTTTTTTTTTTAATCCTCCTCGGCAAAACTCAGACTGGGCTCTTATGATAAATAAGACATTAACCACAATGAGGGGAACTCAATCAGTGCTTGTGTTGGCTGAGAGTGAGAAAGACAGGGATAATTACTTACTAAATAGGCAATCATCGAGGTGGCGCCCACACAATCAAGCCTGCATGTGTATTTTGGGGAGCTTCCACAGAAACGCCGGCCAAAAGCATCAAAAATGAAGAACCAAGCTGTAAAGTAGACAAGCACTGGTCCCACAGGGGTAATGCTGAAGTAATACCAGTCACAGGTAATGCCACTGAAGCGTTGTATTTCGCTCTGAAATTACATGTCCACTGAAAAGTGAACAGAGGCCATGTTGTGTCACAAGTTATGTGAAGGAGATGGAGACAGCTCACTCACAACAGTCATTGAAGCAGGAACTGAGTCTGGGCCACTTCTATTCCCTGCTGAGATTTGTGCTCATTCTCATCCACAACAGTGACTGTAAATTTGTTTGCTTTTGTGGCTTCAGAGGGAGTTCTGTGAATCATAAACTTGACTCATGACTAGATTAGCAGTAAAGCAAAACAAACAAAAAGAAAGGCAGCCACAGGTGGAAAGGCATCCAGCTAAATGTGTCACAGGTTGTGCAAAAACAAATGTGCATGTTACACTGTTAAGGAGAGTAGCCCGGCTCTGAGGTCATTGAGCTCATACCAGAGTTCCAGCATGATATATTTTACATAAATGTGCTACCTAAGCTTCCCTGCATGTGTACAAAGCTATCCTGACTGTAGGGGTTAATGTTGTTTCAGGCCCTCCACTTTAATGCATTTAAGAATACTATGACCAGCTTGTTCCCCTTTTAGGTAGCAATGTCCTCGGACAGGCCTTACTCAGTCCTTAGTTGCTCAGATCAAGTTTCAATGTTTCATGTTTTTTTTTGTTTTAAACAGTTAGTTGAAAGGTTTGCTCAACAAAAAGATATAAAGGATTGATGCAACAAGTGTCCTACAGTGCGGACGTCTGGATTACACAATAAAAAGAGTCATTTATGACTTGTTTTCATCATGTGAAAAAACAGAATTATTGGCAAACAGACTAAAACTATTAATTCAATCCATCAGACAAAACAGTGCAAATAGTTTAATAAATAAAAGGCAAAACCCTTGAAAAGCTGATATATTTATTTTTGTTTTAAACAGTTAGTTGAAAGGTTTGCTCAACAAAAAGATATAAAGGATTGATGCAACAAGTGTCCTACAGTGCGGACGTCTGGATTACACAATAAAAAGAGTCATTTATGACTTGTTTTCATCATGTGAAAAAACAGAATTATTGGCAAACAGACTAAAACTATTAATTCAATCCATCAGACAAAACAGTGCAAATAGTTTAATAAATAAAAGGCAAAACCCTTGAAAAGCTGATATATTTATTTCATAACGCTGTTGCTGTTGGTCTCCACATAAATTTCAGTGCAGACTTAGACACAGGATGTTGGACTTAATGGCCTAAACACAAAGTTTTGGAGACTCTGCTACAGTTTTTTTTTTTTTTTTTTCCTGGAGAATGACAGAGAATCAGGAGCAGCAGACGAAGTTGATCATGAAGTTAATCCATAGGTGATCAGTGGTAGGTATTGATGTTTACAGACATGTCAATGTGGTGTGTCCTGGTGTACTTCCATAAAAGAAGCACTAATTAACATTTGGCTCTAAGTATCTTTTAAAGAATCACTACAGGCACAAAACAGACAAATGGGCACAACAAAAAAAATAAAATGTGACAATGAAGGATATACAGATAGCCTTTTGTTTTTATGGCTTAGTTATTTGAAAAGCTAATATGTCTCCATCAGGCCTTTCAAACAAACCTCAATGGTCAGAACACGTTTGCTTTTAAATAACTTAGCTGTAATAACATTGGCCTTGTAATGTTTTCTACCTCATGGTCCTATTATTCTTTCTTGGTGTGCCTGGTTGCCTCCATTTTGTGAGAAAAAACATCAAAAAACTCAATTCCTTCACTATTCGAGATACATTTCTGTAAAAATGATGGAACATCTATCCAGGCACACCTGGGGTGTAAGTTGGACCTGCAACTTCTTTCGTTCCATCAAATAAAGTGTCAGCTATTTGGTTACTAAAGAGGGCTTTGGATCAAATCCTCATGGTTCACATGTAGAAACTGCCATCACAAGCTAACTCTTAATCAACTTAATGACGGACAAGAAGATGAAGCTGAGGTGGGACTCTGGGTCGTCTAACAAAAAGGGACACTGTGTGGGCTTTTAGACATGCTGTCAACTTTACAACTTTATGTTAGCCCTTAAGCCCTCACCATATTGTTAGAAAAAGACCTTAAAAGACATATCCAACTTAAATGATACATTGCTCCACAATAATAATGCTCTTGGGCATACTCTCCTTTCATGGGACTACAAAAATGGCCATGCCACAGCTGGATTTACAGTGATATCAAGCCTAATTTTTACCTTTTCCCACCCTTTTAAATATCCCATGTTTTGCTCTAGAGGGGTTAAAAATCATTTTTAAACATTAATATTTGCACAAAAAAACCCTCTTTTGGTCTTGTTTTGTGAACATTAGGGTTTAATCCTTCAGCGACAGTTGAAAATAAACACAATTGTCATGTTTCATGTTCTGGTCTGCCATTTTCAGGTTAGGGGGGTTAGGGTTAGGAGTTTCTTGGACAAAAATATTAGAGCAATTCCAATGTGAACACCCACCTTTTAAAGGCTAATAATACATGAGCTCATAGGCTTTCACATTTTGGAAGAAAATACTAATATTAAAACAATAATGTGTTACTTGCACCAAAATTTCTGCATCTTTTTACTGTTTTTAAAAATCTGCCCCCACAGCATCTGATGCCTGATTTAAAGAATCTAAAGCACGTTCTCCATGCAATATGCCTTCAGCACGCTGTATTTATTCATCTATAAAAACACACAAGCACACAAAAAGCCCCTCCTCTATATGAGTAACATTTGCCACATTGTTGCCCTATATAAGCCCAAGGATTCCCAGTCATCAAAGTTTAAAAGGTGTCTCCTTGTGAAACTAATCACCTGTTTAACAACCAATGAGGAAGGCTAAACTAGGATGCTACTTTATAGGAGCCTCTAAAAGATGCATACACACCCACACACACACACACACACACACACACATTCAGATACAAAGACAGCTACAGTATGTGGTGCAGCAAATGTACTCGCCAGCGGCTGAATCACATCATTCCAGAAAATTTGACAGCATGTCTCATAACAACAAACACACACAGTGGAAATAGGGGAAAAACAGAGAGAATACATTGATAGCATTTCATCCCTGCTGTATAGAAAGTTTGTTTCAGTATGTAAATTCTCTCCATCAGCGGGGAACATGCTTTTTTAAGTATATATTTATACTGATGAAGAAAACTGTTGTAATATTAAAGTATTTTAATGTCAATAATGCGTTGCTCAACATTCTGATGAGTATGTGAACCTTCAATTAGAGGTTTTTTTTTGTTTTATTTTGTGTGTCAGCATCTTTAAAAATCAAAATCTGAACAGCATTGTCTCTGTTAGAAGAAAGGTATTTTATGGCTGATTCAGCTCCTGTGGAATCAATAACCATTTAGTAAATTATGTGTTCATGCCAAATTTAATGACTCTCTTACAAGCTGCATTGAGTGCCGCCATAGTGCAATAGCTTGTCTTTTGTTGTACAATGCCAAATTATTATTAAGTAATTTAGTATTATATATATATGACTGTATGCAAATGCATGTTTGGCTCAGATACTGTAATCCAATTGTATGATAGAGGCAGATACCGAGTCTTTGTTGTATAAAAATTTCATTTTAAAAAAGGGTTAACTTGGAGTCTTGTTTGATGGGAACCAAATGACAAAAATCATTTAATTCTCTTTTTGCTCTGATTATGGGTTTGTGACAACTTAATAGGCAAATAAATCAGGTGCTAACACAATCAAATCATCGACTGTGTCCACAAGATAAACAATGAAAATGTCGAAAATCTTTTTGGCTTTTCTCTGGGTTACACAAAGTCATAAAAAAATTTGGCCACAAATACAGTGGAAATAACCTTGACAGTAGTTAGCAAGAAGTCGTTGTAGTTTTCACATCCATCCATCCTTCCATCTATTTTCCCTTTCAGGTTCACAGTGGCTGGAGTCTATCCCAGTCGATTGGGATAGGGAGCCAGGGTACACCCTGAACCAATCACCAGCCAATCACAGGGCAACATAGAGAGACAGACACGCTCATGCTTATACCTAAGGACAGTTTGGAGTCACCAATTAGCCTAACAAACATGTATTTAGTCTGTGTCAGGAAGCCAGAGTGCCTTGAGAGAACCAAGCACATGCACTACCTGCTGCACCACCGTGCCGCCCTTTGGGGTAACTACAGCAGTGGAAAAATTAAACCAACGCTGAAGTGAAGCTGCAGTTCCTCATGTGTCCACTTGAGGGTTGCTACAGGGGCACCAGAAGTCACGAATGTGCTAAAAGCTACAGTGCCAATTTATTGAGCAGAAATAAACATGACTCAGCCTGGTTAAAGCAAAAATGCTTTTTCTGGGTAGTTCATGACTTTGTGCCCTCACATTGCTCGTGGGGTAATATATGTGTCAGTTTACATCATATCCTTCATTTGAGGACTAGGAAGTAAGAATTGACTAAAGTTGCACTTAACCAAGGCACACCGAACTAGAAGTGCTCCAAGAGCAAAAGGGGCTTTTCCAACATTGTCCAGTGTGTTACTGTCAAAAACGTGGAAACTGCTGTAGCTCACACTGTCAAGAAAATGAACTTTGCACAGCAGTTGGTGTTATGATACAGGTTTTGGTTTATTTAGTATGTTTTTTCACTTGTGTTCTTTTTCTTTGTGACCTCTTGTTCCCCTTGTCTCTTGTGTTTCCTGTTTTATTTTGAAATCCCTGTGTTCCATGTGGTGTTTTCCTGCCCTCCCTTCTGTGTGCCACTGATTATGATTCCCTCCACCTGTGTGATTGTCTCACCTGTGCTTGATGTTTCCCCAGTGTATTTAGTCTCTGTGTTTCCCCTTTGTCTTTGTTGGGTCATTCGTCTTCGATGTTTCACTAAGTCTTCAGCGTCTTCAGTGTTCCCCAGTGTTTCTCCAGTTCTTGTAGGTAGTTTCTGTTTTTGTTGAACTTTTTAGTGATTTTTATTTGTAGTTTGTTTTTTAGATTCTTGGGTTTTTCTTTCTTTGTTCTCCAGTTTTGGCTTGTAACGTTTGGTTAGAGATTTTGATTTGCATGTTGAACTTCTTTTTGTAAAGGATTGTTTTTTGGTATTTAGATCCCTTTTTTAGTTGTTTTTAAGTTTGTTTTTGTTTAATCTGCATTTTGGTAAGTCTTCCCTGTTTTCTGTAGGTTTCTTTATTTTTTAACATACCCTGACAGTTGAATCTTCATGATTCATTGTCCAAGCTCCAATCTACAACAATCATGAGACGCCCAAACTGGGATGACCTGTTCAGAGTCCTACAGAGCAGGAAGAGATGGAAGCTTCAAGGGAGATGACCTAGGATGACCATATTTGGTGATAGTTTGCTCTACAAAGTGACTTGTGTTTTGTATTTTACACCATGGCAGTAGTCCCCCGCCTACATTATCTGATTGGCCTGTAGTGAATGTGATCGATGGAACAGTCGTCCAATCACCTGCTGAATAAACTTTTTAAAGGTTCTGCCCATTCCCAAACACCTTCCTATGGCTGTTGCCCAGATGGACTGGTAAAATGTATTGAACAGTCCATCTCGTGGGTCGGATTAGGGTTTTTCTAAATCAAATTTGAAAGAAAATCCCAATCATAACAAAAAATGTGTTGATCATTTTAAAACTTACAGACTTTTTTGCATTGACAACAAATTTTTACAGTTCTTATCAGAATTTAAGATGTCAACAATAATATCTGAAGCGTTTTAATGCAATGAGCAATTGTTTACTGAAGCTCATTTGAGTATGTTTCAGATGTATTCAGTGGTACTTCATAAAAGACCTCCAGAAAAATAACATAATAACAATCATCTGTAAAGTTCTTAAAAAAAAAATAAACATGTATTCAAGATTATCATAGAAATGTTGTCATTTCTCAGATTGTAATACAATTTGCTTGTGTACAATGTATTTGTAAAGGCAAGTCAGACATCCGGTAGAAAGTCATTTTTCATATTTACAACTGTTGGAAATACTAAATGGACAGACAGGCCACATTTAGTGAGGAGGAGGGCCACATGTGGTCCCCTGTCCACCAGTTGCCCATCCATGCCTTATATTATGTAAAAATTGGGGCCTGTGTTTGGTTTGCAAGACATTAGTCCTTGTTCCAAGAGTCAAAGAGAGTACACAAATTAGTCGGATTTCAAATTAGTTTCTCTATCCATCGTAAAAGAAGAAAGAGCTAGAAACGTCATTAACCCTTTTGGTACAACACTTACCATAAATTAGCTCATATAGATATTTCGGTCAGTTAAATGGACAATGCTGTCCAGCATCTACAGCATTATTGTTCAGTATTGAAAGACCTTTGCTTGATAGTTTTCTTCATTTGTTTTAAAGATCTACAAACTCAGTGTAATGTGAACCATTTATATAATATGACATTTAAACGGCCAATACATTTGATGGAGAAGGCGCTGTGTATTGGTGTGTGTGTGCATTTGCCGGGTGTGTGAGTTTGACAGAGGTACAGTTATTATTGAGGAGATCCTTCCTGTGAAGGAAAGGCCAGACCCTGGAATGGTTTAATCAATAGAGGAATGTTCTCTGTAATGAAGTGTGTCAGCTTCTTAACGGGACTAAAACCTTCATCAAGTCAATGAGCAGGGAGAGTTAAACCTGAGGCCCATCTGAATAATCACGCCACCTTATTGACCGGCTGCAAGACGAGGCGAATGCCAAACACAGGCATGGTCAATCACACACATAAACGGAGAAGCACAGGGGCAAACAGTGGCAACACAGCTCCATAAACACACACAAGTGGATGTGTATAAGACTGTCTCACAATTATGTTCTCTATGGAGCAAGAAGTGAAGAAATAAAGACACGCACACTTAGCTGTGGACACACTTTGGTACATAATGCACTACAAATGTGCCTCCAGTGTGATCTGTGTTTTAATATTCTAACAGAGTTCATTTTGAAAGCACTTTTAATTTAGTTTTGGTATTTTGCCTAAGTATCTTTTAGTTATAGTCATTATTTAGTCATCTAAATTGTTTTAATTTTTTTAGTCTAGTTGTAATTGATGAAATTTCACAACATTTTAGTCGATAAAATCTACTGTAAATTTAGTCGACTAAAATATAAGTGTAAAGTCTGTGGCATTTTTTTTTATATTTCCTTGAATTTCAGAAGTCATGTTTTCCACTTTGATAAAATGAAACATCTAATAACTCTTTATTGAATGCTTGTAAAGTTCAAATGTATGAATTAACAGAAACAAATTTAACTTTTGTGTGAAATGCAATCACCTTTATTTAGGCTACCAGGCAGAGCATCTCAGTTACAATACCAGAACTGACAACAAACAGTGAACCTGCTCTACATGAATATATCAATTCATAAAGAGAGGAGCTCTGATTGGATCACTCCCCAACTTATCCCACCACCAAGCTAAGGCAGTTGTGATTGGATGTCCCTCTTAACTCATCCAACCTTTCCACACAACCAAAGTAGCTGTGATTGGATATAATTCTAACTTGTCTCTACTTTCTAACATGATGAAATTAGGTCTGATTGGATTAAGTCTCTGTCAAACAATTTTGTCTAGTTTTTGTTGACAAAAAGGTCAGTATATTTAGTTTTAGTTTTTGTCCATGTGCACTTGTTTTTATCAGTTACTCTCTAGTTTTCGTCAGAGGAAAAAAGTGTGTTGACGAAAACTATGATGAAAATAATTAGTCAACAAAATCAACACTGGTTCTAAATGTGGTCTAAGTAAGGATTATTTATGGATAGGAGTATTGATATTGAGTATCAAAATTTTTATAAGTACTCTCCCGGTATCACTCCCCTAAAATATCAATACCAAATGAGTAGCAAAACATTTCTCTGGGAAGTTTGTCATACTGTTTTCAGTCTTTCTTTGTGCTAAGACGGTGCCACTTTCTGTGTCATGTGATAAAAACATTTTTAAGGTAACATAAAGAAACAGAACTCTCCAGCCCAGAGTCAAACCTCAAACATGACTGCCAGAGAAGGTTCCTCTGTGACATGAAAGCTTTAATCCAGGGCTGTATATTCACATAAATCAACATACACTGCTTGTGAGCAGTGAGAAAATAACACCGAGTGATCTGCATATGAAAACAATGTGGAACATAAGCTCTCACTTTCTCAGAATACACGGACTCATCACACACATACTCACAGAGGAAAGCTGGTCATCACTCGCTCTGCCTTCACTCATCTTTCAGCAGCCTCCCTCTCTTCTCTGTCATCCATTGATCTCTCTCTCATTGGACTCATCACTCTGCATTCTGTGCAGACAAAGAGCAACCGCAGGATGACAATCACATTAGAGCACACAATCTATTTATGGTTTTGCCTCATATTTCAACTCCGTCCTCCCTCCCTCACACTCAAGCACACACCCACACACTCTTCACTCTCTCACGTTCTTCTGTGATAGTATAAAAGCAGAGATTTTAGAGGTAATGAGTTTTTAATGAAAAATGAATTATTTACAGTAGCTGCAGGACGTAAGATAAAGAATGAGAGAGGAGCAGGTGATATCAAAGCTGTTTAACAATAATATGATCATTACCGAGGAAAGTTTACCGGAGCTTTAGATGCATTTATAACTGCCAACATAGGATGAACTGATATTTAGTCTAGTTTTGGTTGACCTGGTTCATCTCATCCCCTCTAAAGTCACCTGCCAAGCAGTTTCTGATAAAGTCACCAAGAGTTGGTTGACTGCTTTAGACAGTTTCAGAAGGTATTCGGCAGGATTCTTTGGGAAGTTTCCCAAATGCCAGTGTGGTAAGAGGCAGGGAAGGAAAAAGTCAGGACATTTGTAACCCTGAATTTCCACTGGGAGCGCTGCGCCTCTGGGGCCACCAGGGGGCCTGCTTGGCAGTGTTTCAAAGTGCTGCGCCACGCCACAGAATGCTGTCCAGGCTATTGCTGCAAAATCAGAAGATCAGGGTGGACAGAATGCAGAGTTGCTGAAAAAATCGAGCCAAACTAACCAATTAGCACAAAGCAGACCTGTGGAACCAATCAGAGAAGACTGGACCAACGTGGGGAGAGGTGCCCTAAAGTAACAAAGCAACAGACAGACTGAGAATACGGGTGGACCAGTGGTACTCAGTTTGAGAAAATTAGAAGGTTTTTTTTAAATATGAATGATTGTTAGCAGTCATCCAAATATAAATATTAATATATGGACCTGAATGAGGTGAACGTATTGATTCCTTGATTCAAAGATCAACATCATGGAGTCTTGTGGTCATCCTTTGCTGGTGTACACGTCTCAAAAATGTTTGAATTGATTTCCAGTTCAAATGTCAAAGCCATAAAGCCTCATGTTCACCCATTGTCTGTAAAAGACATTTTATGGCTCAATATCACAAGAATGCTGTGCACAAATGTCAAATGTCTAATGGGGTGGCAGTAGTAGTACCGAAGGACTTTGGTAAGAAACCAGAGGGTGACTGGTTCGAGTCCTGACTGAACCATGTTTGGAAGTTGGATTGGTAGCTGGAGAGATGCCAGCAGAATTCCTGAGATCTGCAAAAGTGCCCCTGAGCAAGGCACTGACCCACAAAACTGCTCTGAAGCCCTTCTTCAGGAGCAGCAAGCCATCAATCTGCTATCTCTAACGCATGATCATATATGTATGAAGTATGTCTTCTTTTCTTCTTGTTCTTCAAACATGAAACAGGATTAATATGATAAGATTTTGTCAAGTTCAAGGCCATGGAGCCTCTTGGTCATCCTTTGCTTGTGAATGCAATATCTCAAGAAACTTAAAATCTGAGGAACCATCTGATCGTGGCATTGTTTAGTTCACAGAGGCACAAACAGCCATTGTGATTCTTGATTTTTTTTTATTGTAAGAGGGAATACACCACCCACCTGGATGATTATTAATGGTTACCTGACATGTAACCATCAAACTCCATACTCTTCTTTAACCTTGTACACTTCTCTTCTATTAAACCTTTTAAATATTCAGTTTAGTAGATCAGACCTGTCATTTGGAACTTCAAACTCCTTTAGTGATAATATGGAGGTGGTTTATTACAAAGATTAGGGCAGTAAATGCAGGAAGCTCTCATATCTGTCTCTGACACAGCTCTGAAAACAACAAGTATGTTGTTTGGTGTTTTCAGAGGCAGTTCAAATTTCAAAGAGTTTCCTTGTAAAGATTTTCTTTTAGACAAAGGAACCTCAGGCCAGTAGACACAAGGTCAGAAGCAAAGTTTATCATCTTAAAATTGCACAAAACTTTCTTTTTTTGTGCCAAAGCAGTGTTCAAAAGGTCTTGACTATTCACAGACATACTTTTATTATGGAAGTGAACAACAAATCGTCAGGGGTTCCCCTCATTTTGACCTTTTACTTGCTCAAAAGATCCTCTTACTTTGGCCTTTTACTTCCAAGACTTAAACTTACAACCTCTCAGCTGCACCAGCTCAGCTGTGCTAACCTCAGGCCTGGTCCATGTCAGAGCTCAGGCTTTATCTGTATTCAGGTTCACAGACTGCTGCTCCTCAGCTGTAAGTTCAAAAAGAAGAAGCATGTGATGAAGGATGGAGGTGTAGAGGGACTCAGCGTGGTCCTGAGGGCTGGGTGAAGAGGGGATGGATGAACTTTTGTGCATTAACAGGGTCAGTAGTCTTTTCATTTCTCTTTTCCCATTTTTATGTCCAGTGAGCCTCTCTGTAAATGAGCTCAGCTCGGGTCAGATAGCAAACCCAAACCACTCTACAGGGGATCACATCAGGGTTTTTAAAATATATCAATATATTTCTGAAATAGATATGGGATAGGACTATATCTAATATATTATATAATTAGTTTTGCTTTAAAAAATTATTCACCATGAAGCACCATTTTGCATAATTCTCTGACTCTGTGTTGCTTTTTTACCTAACCTGCCTCCCTCCCCATCCAGTACTTGATGAAGCTCAACAGCCTTCCCTCCCAACTCACAGCAGTAGTGACTGACGCCCTGTCCACCAAAACATTTTCGTATTGAAAATAGTCTCTCTAAAGACAGCATCATTTCAAGAAATGTGTCCGTCCACATGAAAACACTGTAGTACATATCCCAAGCCTGTAAGTGGAGCTGTATTGCTGCTGCAAGACACCAAAACCAGAGAAGAGGACATGCCATTGTTTATGTTGTTGTCAGGGTTTGTGAATTGGGTGTAACAGAGAGATGGGGCTGTGATGTCATTGTTTTTGGAGCTAATCGTATTTGTTGTCCACATGGAAATGCTTGGACAGTCTTTTTTAGATCCACTTTGGGACCCATTTTCAAAAATGTGGGCACCAGAAATGCCATGTTTGTGTAGACAAAACACCTTTACGATTTCAACTTGAATTCATGTCCATGTGGACGGCCCCGATAGCATGTAGGCTGCTCACTACCAGAGTAACAGCCCCGAACAGGAGTCTGATGGTTAAAAGACAAATAGTGGCTTGTAAATGAAGATGCTTTAATCTAAGACTTTAGATGCAGATTATTGTGTTTTGTAGACGGTGTTAGAAACATGTTGCATCATAAGTTTGGAGCACCCTTCCATCATTACAGCATCGCCACAGAGTACAGTACAAAGTGTGTGAGAGAAACATAGTGCTTCGACCAAAAGTGTGAAGTTATCAAAGCCCCCTGTAACAAATAATGCTCACTGCAAGCTTCGTTGCTTGCCACTGCAGTGGTTTACCAAACTGTCACAGAAATGGTCCCAGGTACAGATGTTGCACAGGGTGGCTTTATTCTGCTGCTAAAAATCACCAAGTTGGACGTATTTGTTTAAAGAGAATTGCGGCTGAAAATGTGAACCAAAGTCAGGGAGGGCCTCGCCGTACAGCAAGACCTATCATGACCTGTGAGCCGTCTATGAGTGTAACAGGACATTACATGAAAGATCAGGAGTTTTAAGGTGTCTGTTTTCATCAGGACCACGACTCTGCCAGGTGTAGTTAATGTTGCTGTTTTTTCCATATTTGCTTTGTTTACATGTTGAATTGCATGGTTTCATGTATTTGGTTAAGTTTTTCTATGTAATTTATTTAGTATTCACATATGTTACTTAATTTCATTACTTATTTAATTAAATTAATTCTTTATTTATTTGTTTTTTTCTAACACTGAGCCAAGAGCTGACTGGGCAGAAATAGAATTATCAGCCTCTGTAGACCATTAATATGCAAAGATCTAGGTGGTTAGCTGAGTTTATTGTTATTTTCAAATATTTGCTCTTAAAAACGAAAAAAGAAACAATCCAACAATTTAGTCCAGGCAACATAATACATATGTACATTGGGCATCTGAACATGTCCAACAGCTTAACCTATACATGTGAATACATACACATATATGTCATACAATACCCTGTTTGAGAATGGACAAAATGAAGCTAAGAGCTCATCTAGTCCTGCCCCTTCCTTACAAATCAGTTCCATTACGAAAGCAAAAACATAAAACAATAATAATAATAATAATAATAATAATAATTATAATTATTATTATTATTATTATTATAAATATTATTATTATTATCATTATTAGTAATAATTTGCTAGCACCTTAGAAAAATATTCATGCATATATTAAATATATATCTATACAGATCTACACATCGTACCCATATATAGCATATACACATATTTACGTATCACTTGTAATGTTTGCATACTTATGTAAATGCACACTCTTGTATTCATAATCATGTATCTCCTAATTGAGTATATACAAACAATAAGCTTCTCCACAAAATATCTGTTCTGAACTAAAATTTTGTGTTATTACTATAATTAATAGCCATTGTTAATATTGATCAGTGTTAATAAACATACTTAAAATTAATTAGGTATAAAACCAAGTTATCGTTTAATTACTCTCATGAATCTAATAATACTTGTCTATAATGTAATATGAATATTTGTCTATTATTGCACATTTTTGAAGTGACATCCAGGCTGTTCCAGAGTTTGACACCACAAACAGAAATGCACATACTTTTAAGAGTTGTATGGACCATCGGACAATTCAAGTTGATGCTTGTAACAGCTTCCAAAACAGCTGGGAGAGGAGCATGTTAACCACTGTGTTACATCCAGTTCCTTTTAACAACACTCAATAAGCCTTGCTTTTTAAAGGTAGCTGCTGATTTTATTGCCCCACCTCTGACTCACATTTTTAATTTCTCCCTGAGCACTAATGTCTTTCTCCACATCTGCAAAGCAGCCTTTGTCCTCCCCCTGCTCAAAGGAGGTGACTGTTTGGTTTTAAATAACTACAGGCCCATCTCCAAGCTCTGTGTTCTGGCTAAGGTATTGGAATCTCTGGTCAGTGAACAGATGAAGGATTTTCTGAGCACCAATGTCATTTTATCTGAGTTTCAATCTGGTTTTAGAAAGAAACACAGCACAACTTCAGCAGCTCACAAAGTTTTTAATGATTTGACAGATTTTATTGATAATAAAAAGCACTGTGCAGCTATTTTTATTGATCTGTCTGATGTGTTTGATAAAGTTGACCACATGATTTTTAAACTAAGGCTAACCAGAGCAAGGCTATCTGAACAGGCAGTAAGCTGGTTTAGCAACTACCTGACTGACAGAACACAGTGTGTGCATGCTGAAGGCCTCACTTCTGACTCCCTCACAGTGACAAAAGGGATGCCTCAGGGGTCAGTCCTGGGGCCATTCCTTTTCATCCTTTATATCAACAATAATAATGACAGTGTTATTAATTTTATTAATCATTATTAATCATTAATCATCGTTATTAATCATTTTTATGCTGATGACACTGTCATTTATTGTGCGGCAACCACACCAGAACATTCTGTCTCTCGGTTACAGTTTACTTTTACGATTGTGCCGAAAAAAATGTATGTCTTGAAACTGGTTTTGAATGCAGAAAAGACAAAAGTAATGCTGTTTTCCAGTCTTAAATCAAAACCTTTGACCCTCCATTTACACCTCTGAGGGTATCCAAATTGAGTCTGTATCGACCTATACATATCTTCGCATTTTAATAGATAAGTCTCTCTCTTTTACCCCCAAATTTGGCAGCTGGTAAAGAGGTTGAAACTGAAACTGAGGTTTTACTTTAGAATCAAATCTTGTCTTACTTTCGAATCCAGAAAGAGACTTGTTTCTGCCGCATTTCTGTCTGTGCTTGATCATGGTGATGTTTCGTACATGTACGCCACGCTTCAGAGCTTACATGCCTTGGATACTGTGTATCATGGAGCTCTGAGGTTCATCACGATGTGGATGTAGCTACAAACTGTCTTAACTGACACCGATTTCCCCAATTGTTCCTAAATTCCTTGCAACTGCATGTTGAAAAACATTTACCTTAAACTGTTCGACTATTTTCTTATGCAGTTGTTCACACAGTGGTAAACCTCACCCCGTTCTAGCTCCAGGAATGATCCATTTATTCCCAAACATGTCACTCACCTGTTTTTAATTTACCTGTTCACCTGTGGAATGTTCCAGACAGGTGTTTTTTTAAGGATTCTTCAACTTCGAGTTTTTTGTTGCACCTGTCCCAGCTTTTTTAGAATCTGTTGTAAGCATAAAACTCAACATTAGTATTTGCAAAAAAAAAAACAATGACTTTACAAGTTTGAACTTGAAATATCTTGTCACCTCAGTGTATTGAATTTAATATTGGTTGAAAATGATTTGCAATTCAATGTTTCTGTTTTTTATTTGTTTAACACAATGAACAAACTGCTTTAGAATCCATCCATCTCTTTGAGGTCATGGAGGCTGGAGCCTATCCCAGCTGAGATTGGGTAACAGTCAGGATACACCCTGAACTGGTCATCAGCCAATCACAGGGCCACAAAGAGAGACAGACAACCATTCACGCTTACACTCATACCTAAGGGCAATTTGGAGTCACCAATCAACCAAATGAGCATGTGTTTGAGCTGTGTGAGGAAGCCGGAGTGCCCGGAGAGAACCCACGCATGCATGGTGGAGAACACACAAACTCCGTACAGAAAGGCCCTGACCAACACTGAGATCGAACCAGCAACCTTCTTGATGCGCCACCATGCTGCTCTTTCCCAAACAGCATTTTTTTTTTTTCAAATCTAAAGGTGATTAACTTGTGTATTTAGAGAAATTCTGATATTTCTTGGTTGATGACGTACATTTTTCTATCAAATTGTGTCTACAAACCTATTGGTATTGAATTTGTAACTAACTGCACAATACAAGAAACTTTTTTTTACAAATGAATTGCGGAAACAAGTTGTACATTGATTGAGTGCCATACTTTGATGATTTGATAAACAGTATGTCTGACTTTCAGTGTGTACATGAGGCTCTGTTAGTGTGTAGCGATATGTATGCAATGTGCGGACCATCAGCTCCCTGCAGAAATGCCATGTGATGATAGTAATGGTAGGAGCAGAGAGTAATGAAGGAATTGATCTCCACTCAGCAGTAAGCGCTTGACATTTCAACCAAAGCCTTGAGCACCTAACCTCCCCCTGCACACCTCCACCCCCCTCACTTAAATACCTCTCTCTCCTCCTCTTCCTTTCTTCTTTTGACCCATTAACAGTCAAGTTCGCTCCTCTTTTCCTTCACACAGTCAACTCTTTCACCCCTTCGGCGCTCTGCCGTCTCAAACTTTAATCGCTTTCTCTCTCCGTCTGCCTTTATGCTGATCATTTCTTTCACTCTCACTCCCTCAACCTGTCACACCATCAGGCGTACTCACTTCTTTCTCTCCCTCCATCTTTCTCTGTTACTCATTTAGTCTCACACACACAAACACAGATGTACGCTGACACACACACACACACAAACACACCTCAAGCCACTGGTCCCATGGGTCAGTCCATATTAGCTTACTTGTTAATACTTGGACGGCTCGGGATCAATACTTAATCAACAAGTAATGGGATTCCTCAGTCATCCCATATGATCTTTCAATAAAGACTTGAATCTGTCTAGCCCAGACCTCCCCCCCAGCCTCCCCCCTCTCCTACTGGGGCTTCATCATGGACTATGAGAGTGAGAGCGTGAGAGTGAGAGAGTCAGCACAGTCTCTTTCTCAGGCTGGTGGAGGAGGAGCTGGAGGCGAACTACACTCCGCGTGAGTGTTTCAAATGATGTGAAACTTTTCGGCGTATGGATCCATGCTTGTGTATTTGCCTGAACTTCAAACAGAAACCTCTGATTTTTGACAAATAGGGAATTTGAAAATTTGATCTCTATGCTAATTAGCATACAGATATGCATGACCTAAAGGCCTTTGCATACCAGTCTTGATTTTTTCAAGCAAATAATCCCCACGTGATTATATTTTTGAAACATATAGCCAGTCAATTCAAGCTGACATACTAATGATGTACTGTGAAATAACATCTTTTATATTGATTTGGACCATGGTCAACTTTTCTGAAGTTTCAGGTCCAGAAAGCTCACATCTGATCCATGAATGCATTCATTACAGAAACAGTCAAAACATTACGGCGATATACCAACACTTTTTTTTGTTTTCATGTCTTGCCTCACTCCCAAGTCCATGGCAAGCAGATAGACACCATTCTTTTGACTGTGCGTGCAGTAACAAGGAAGAGACCAGCAATGCTTTTCCATGGCTAATTACCTAATAGCTAATAGCTTAGCTCAAACACTGGGAGTCAATGGGTAGCGTTAGCCTACCTCTGTCTACATCCATCCATCCATCCATCTTCTTCCGCACATCCGTGGTCGGGTTGCGGGGGCAGCAGCCTGAGCAGGGACGCCCAGACTTCCCTCTCCCCAGCTACTTCGTCCAGCTCTTCCCGGGGGATCCCAAGGCGTTCCCAGGCCAGCTGCGAGACATAGTCCCTCCAGCGTGTCCTGGGTCTTCCCCGGGGCCGCCTACCGGTGGGACATGTCCGGAACACCTCACCAGGAAGGTGTCCAGGAGGCATCCTAACCAGATGCCCGAGCCACCTCATCTCCCTCCTCTAAACGCGGAGGATCAGCGGCTCTACTCCGAGCTCCTCCCGGATGGCCGAGCTTCTGACCCTGTCTCTAAGGGAGAGCTCGGCCACCCTGCGAAGGAAACTCATTTCGACCGCTTGTACTTGTGATCGAGTTTTTTTGGTCATGACCCACAGCTCGTGACCGTATATGAGGATAGGAGTGAAGATTGACTGGTAAATCGAGAGCTCTGACCTCTGTCTACAGTTATCAGATAAACTCTTCAGCAACTTTTAACCAGGGCTGACACTGGCTGTTTAGGCCAGACTAGCATTACAGACAAAAAAGAATGATTGAGATTCATTAGGAGTGAAACTAATGTTTTTTTTTTATATTGTATTTGTAGTTGTTGCCCCTTTTGATGTGTATTACATGTCTCCATTGAATAATAGATTGCCTCTCTGCACAAGACAAAAAGTCTGCAGCATCTGAACTTTACTCTTCTTTATAGTGTTAGCGGCTTCCTGAGGTGGCCACTCTAGAAAAACTACTCGGTTAATAGAAAATAGGTAACAAAGAACAAAACACAATCATAAGCAAACTAAACAACTGCTTTTTACAGTTGAAGACAGATCACAGTTTCTGTCCAAACAGGATTTAAATCAAGGAAACTTTCAAACATGGAAATCAGTTATAAGCCAAATCTTTAAGTAGTGAAGTGTATTTAATCTAATTAAATAGTATATCTTATTTGCATCCATCTATGATAAATGGAGTTGATTTTAATACATGACGGCCTTTTCTCAGCAGTATTTGCCTCAAATTACCTGAAACTTCACTTTAGTCTTCTACCCATGTTAAGGTACTTTTGCACTGATTACTTGTGGTACCTTGCATTATGAAGAACTTGGCAGGAATCTTCTAAGGTGTGTTGTTTTCAAGCCAGTGTTTAATTGGCACAGTAACATCCCTTCTTTTTTCCTCCCTTTATCAACATTTTGGCAGCTTCTCACTGTCTTCTTCTCTCTGATCTGTTTCTGATTTGAGTCCACAGAGGATTTCTGTCCTCCTTAGTTACCTTCTCTTCCATTTCCTCCTTATTTCTGCCAACAAAACTCACTTTCACATGAACATTAACATGTAATTCAGGCTGTAAGTACATACGATAAACACGCAAGAACGTTTGTGATCCTGTGTGAAGACATATGTATCAGATCATTTGGTTTGATTGTTCTAGAGATACAAAACTGCAGTCTTGTAGATTTCATGAGACATCAAATGCACACTTTAAGAACTATAGGACTACAGAGTGCCTTCATGGTGGTGCAGCAGGTAGTACAGCAAAAGAGTTGCTGATTTGACTCCTAGGGCCTCATCATATGCTTGGTGAAAAGGGTTTTGGCATGAAGGACAGGTGTCTTCTCTAATTTTTGCCTGATGCCTGATGCCTGATGTTAAAAAGCAAAGGGTCATGTGCTTCTGTTTGTGCCCAGGACTGTGCTTGTCGAACATTAATGAGAGGTCAGATGCTAAGGTGGCATATTCCTAATGTGGGGATGCAGAAAATAGCTACACCTTATACATCCTTCTACCTGGCCTGAAGTCTGTGGCACAGGGCGTTTCTTTTATTTTAAGCAAGAATTAGAGAGACTGGCCTACATCTGCAGGATTTAAACCCACACTTTACTGCACTTGCAACTCTCAAGTTAAATTTCAGCATTTGTAGAAAAATTCCATTTAAAGCTCATAACTGGTTGGAGTGCTGAGAGATGGTGTGGCCTTTTTGCAGTGTGTAATACTTCCAGAAAAAATAAAAGCACACACAAGATTAATGATTATCTCGAAACAGGGAGTTACATTTACAACATTTGTATACATACTGACAAATCTCACCAATGATTATGCTCACAGATAATAGAACAGGCTGTCCAGTGTGTTTTGCGCATGCAATAGAGAGCAGAGCCAAGGATTCCTGCTGGAAAAAAAGGAAAATAAATTGCTTAAAGCCAAAATGTATTTGATGAACATTAAACAGGTCTATCATAAATATATAGATGTCTGATCCTGTCAGTTTTAACTAGGATTTTTAATAATTAACGAGCTTTCTTTATGCAAAAGTTTCTGATCAATTTTTTCGATTATTTCATAAGTAATGGATGCTTAACTGAAAATAAGCTGTTTAATCTGAGCATTAATGTATATCATACAGTGCTTGTGTGTGCTTTTTGAGTAGAACGGCACAATCTGAAATTCAGACCAAACAGTTAACTGCACTGTGCAAATTTTAACATGCTAGGTGGGCACTGATTTAAAAGGAATGAGAGCTGGCACTCTGATAGGTTTGATCTATGCTATGCCCTAAACGCATCCATGTTTTAGAGTCAGTCAGTCCCGTTTTGTGAGGATTTGTGTTCTCCCTGTGTATGTGTGGGTTTTCTCCTGATTGGTTCCTCTAAATTGCCCTGAGGCGTCAGTGTGTGTTTGAATGGTTGTCTGTTTCTCTATGTCAGCCATGTGATTGACTGGTGACCAGTCCAGGGTGTACCCTGCCTCTTGCTCAAACTCAGCTGTGCAACCCTGTGAGGGACAAGCAGTAAAGATAATAGATGTTTGTGTGCAAGTGGCTTAAACAGTGACAGGAAGGAGGAGAGAAAGCATTCTTGCCTCCTATTACTGTTTTCACCATAATAAAGCTGAAGAGGATCAAGATAAAAAAAACTTAAACAAAAGCCTAAATATGTCTGTTTGGTTACAAAAATCAAGGTTAGACAGACTGTAGGGAGAACAGAGTTACAAATAACAGTAGCCCCTGCCTTCACTTCTAATTATAAAAGGATGTTTCACCTTCAAACAAAAGGATGTTGAATAAGTAAGTTCGGAGCCAATGAAGAAAAATGTCACTGTGAAATTGAAATGTAATGTAGATGAAAATGAAACATCCTTTATGTAGATTTCGCTTAAATTAGAATTAAAATTAATAAGTTTCTAATTAGCATTAGAAACACAAAATAGCTGGAGGTCACTTGTTTCGGGCTTGTTTTATTGACCTGGTGCTTATTTCAGTTGAAAAATCTGGCAACACTGGTTGTTTTCTATGTAAGTACCCTATGCCCTGTTGCAAAGGGCACATTATTACAGTTCTACTTAACACATAACTATAAATCAGGCATGACAACTTCTACAGTTCTGTAGTAAGTCAAAAGCATTTAAGCAAATTATTCAGGGGAATATTTTCATGCATGAGCATAAATATAAATGCATGCACACGGATACTTAATATCATCATCGTGTACAGTCAGAAATATTACTTCTTCTCAAAACCATGCTGTCAAAGAGGATGATCAGATGTTAAGTTGACACACGTGTTCTTAAACTTGCCTTGACCGTGATATAGAAATGTGACTGTGAGCGAAAGGCGGATGAAAGAGGGTTTCTCAGTTTCAGGCAAAAAAGAGGAAAAAAAAATCAAAACAGCCAGACTGGTTAATTAAATTGAGCCTTTGCTGTCTGATTTCTTTTCAGGGTTATTTAAAGTGCGGCTCTAAAGTGAGGCAAGCTCAAAAAAGACTTTTTGGACATTAACACCTAGAACAACTGTAGCCTCGAGGTATTTTGAAAAGTTTCCATTGTCTTGGAGAAAACACAAAAAGCACTTATTCTTGGCAGCATTTGAACCAGACGAGGCACTTTAACTCTCCTGGAATTCAGTCTAAGGACTGAGGGGGAAAACACGTCTTGGACATGATGACAGTTTTTAAAGAATTAGAATTACCTTCATGCAGGTGGTAGGAAAAAAGGAAACTGACCATAAAATCTGGAGTGTAAGGAACACTGTTTATACTCGTTTTATTTTTTATGTAAAGTTGCCTAGTCTTAGATACCTGAGCAAGCAATAATTATCTTATTAACCTTGATTTAACCAGGAGACCCTCACTGAGGTTAAAAAATTTAATTTACAAGATTGTCCTGGCTAAAACCTCAGCAGAACATTCAATACGTTACATACATGACACAATAACCATCACTTGTAAACACAGATTTTTCTTTTGTATTTTGATTCTCTGTCCACTTAAAACCCTGATTTAGGTCCCTACAAAAGCATATTTTGGAAAACTCCTGCCAAGGTGAAGATTTTTAAGAACTTTTGGGTGTCCTCATGCTGACCCTCTTTGGGCCCAAACATCCCACTCTGCGCCGACCTCTCCTCAGGCTGATGTCACACTATGCAACATTTTCATTGTTTTTTACACACGTTGCAGTTAACACTGTTGAACTGTTGCTGTTTTAATGTTGATAACTGGACTTTTCACTTGGTAACACATACTTTCAGTCACTCCCTCACTGTGATGATGCATTAAAAACACTATGATGATAAATAAGCTGCTAACAGTTTAGACAAGACCTGGTGTTATTATTTCACAAGTGACTGTGTTGACTGGTGACCAATGGCATCCTGCTTCTGTAGATGCCAGGGTTATAACGTGTTGAAAACAACAAGTGTACCCACAAAACTTCTTGTCAACAGGATTTGATCAAGATTACCAAATATGTGTCCAATTGAATTAAAAAAAAATATATATATATTTACCCCTGCTAACACCAGTTAACATAGTGACAAGTTAAACTGTAACACCAGTCCATATGAAAATGTAACTGATGTTGCATATCACAGACATCCATAGTACGTTTCTGCATTTTTGTACGGATGGGATGTTTTCACACCTGAATTATTTCTGAAAATGAAGGCATACCTCTGTTCCATACCTCAGACTCACAGGGCCAGAACTCCATAGTCAAAGCACCTACAAGCACCTATTTGTTCTTTTCATGTCTTGCCTCATTTCGGAGTCCATGACAAGCAGATAGACACCATTCTTTCAACTGTGTGTGCAGTAGCAAGAAAGAGATGAGCAGAGCTAATTAGCTTAGCTCTAACACTGGGAGTCAATGGGAAGTGTTAGCCTGCCTCTGCCTACAGTGATCAGGTAAACTATTCATCGACTCTAAACAGTCCTGTGTCCTTGTTATAACTCTTTTTTTTTGTTTTTGTTTTTGTTTGTTTTACTGAAGTTATGTTATGTTATCTCTTTTTAGACCAAGATTAGCACTTTGTGTACTTTTCTAAAGAAATACATACAAAACTAAACCACAGGGTCATGCACCAACCACCACGTGCCTGTAAGCAGGTGTTCTACAGTATTTTAAAAAAACAATTTACTTTCACTGATATTGTTTATGCTTAAAAAAAATAGACTTGTTTCATTATTTCTGTGTGCTAAAGACATTTTCTAACCTGATACACCAGATGGACCGTTCAATATATTTCAGTTGTCTGTCTGGAAAAGAGCTTCTGAAAGTGTTTGGGGAGGGCAGAACCTTTCCGAAGCACATTCAGCAGGTGATTGAACAATTGCAAATTCATAAAACAAACTCTTGTCAAAACATGTTGGAAGTTGAGCAAAAATAACTTCCTATAGAGAAGTTTGTAGTGTTGTTGTATTTTCATGTAATAAAGAAATTTGGTCTAGATCTGATAAAACAGCTAAAGCTGTTAGCATCTATGCTAATCTCTGTCACTTCCTGCTGTCACCTCGCTCGTAGCTAACCTCTTCCTGCTCTAAAGAGCGCTGATTGAGCTAATTGGGGTTTGGCATGATGGATTTGCCTGATTAAACATTTAATCAGCTGCTGCGCAAGGTTAGACATTACCAGCAATGATGTAAGAATATAATAAAAAATACCACAGGCTGTTATTGTCAAGAGAACTTGGGCGATGCTAACTCTATGTTGTCTTCTAAATATGCACCATCCCTGCACCAATCTATGTTTGTAGACCTGACATGGTGCAATGTTTAAAGACTATCCAAGGCCATAAGATACCTTCACATGTTACCTCTGATTTCTCTTTTAAGTGCACTGTCTGAATTTAAGCATGTCTCAGATGTAGTGAACCAAGTGGCCTTCCTGATGAACTCAGGCACAAGTAGCACATGACGAAGGGTATTTAAAAAGTAATGGGTTACATCTAAACAATAAGGTGGTATTTTGTGTTGTTGAACCTCTTTTGCACCATCTGTCTTTGACATTCTGCAGAGCAGTTTATTCCACTGTGGTATATTGCAGCTGAACGACAGCATTAAAGTAAGTTGATAGCTTGAGCAGACGCTGAAGGGTGCATAACTTTTTATAAGATACACATACGGTTGTATGGGGATGTGTTGTATTCTGTCTGCCTGTAATCTTTAAGACTGATCCAGGAGTGTTTTCTAATGTGGCTCTCTCGTTGTAAGTTGCTCTGCATAAGCACGTCAGCTAAATGCCTGGTAGGAAAAAAAGCAATATGTAAATGTACTATACAAAAAGCTGTGTAGCTGTATTAAGTTGAGCAGCCTCCGACATGGGTGCAGTGTGATAAATCCCAGCAGAGTCGCATGCTAAACAGCTCCAACCTGGCTGCAGCCAGCCAGCTCCCTGTAAACAGGCTTTGTGTCACCATTGTCATATCTCAGCTCCATTAATATACATGAGAGTCTGAGGCCTTTAAGACTCTTCAGAGAGGGAGAGAGCTGGCAGCCTCTCTCTCCTCTTTGTTACTGTCTCTCTTTCTCTATCTCTCCTCTCCTCCTCCTCCCTCTTTTCTCCATGTTCCTCCTCTCCCCCCACTTTCTTTGGCAGATACTCTGACTATCTTTGCTTGTACTTCGCACCTCTTTCACTTTTTTCCCTACTTGTCCTCTTGTATTATTTTTTCTTTCTCAGTTTTTGTTTTGTTCTCTTTCCTGCTTCAGTCTTGGCTCATTGAAAGTCTTTCTAACAAAATTGTATCTCTCAGGTTTCTATTTTTACTCATTCTCCTCTTCACGTCAACTATTGCACTCACCCATTGTCTTAAAACCGGAATAAAAATGTCTAAATGACTCAACTTTTGTCCAACTGCAGGTTTAAGATGAACACCTGAAAAGTTCACAGGACAAAGGGAAGTCCAGATTCTGGGAGATTGTGGTGGAGAGCATATGAAAAGGTGACTCTTTGGATACAGATATGACAACTGACAAGTTTTTGTTCCTTAAAGAGCTCATATTTTTGCCTTAAATTGGCTTTATTAATTTATTTATCTTATTTATCTTATTTATCAGCTATGAACATATTTCCATTTTTATTGTAAGACAAAAATATGGAGGGATAAAGTTAAAGCTACCTGGACAAAAGAAAAGCAAAATTGTTTCCACAGCAAGAATCTGATATCCTTTTATTAATATGTCAACTCACCACCTCTCCCATGAGTAAAAACTATCATGTTCGAGCTAAATCCAGGCCAAAAATGCTGTAATTTGAAAATCAAAAAAATTATAGAAAAAAATAAAGTTTGAAACTGAAATTTAAGTGTTTGTTCTTGACTAAAAAAAACAACAACTCTAAATTCAATTAGAAATAAGTGTAAGAGACTTTTATTCATTTTAAATATACCTATGATTCAGCTTTGTATTTATTTTAATAAAATATTTTATTTTCAGTTTTTACTCTGAAATAAAGTTTAACATGTGATGTGTATTTTTTTCAGTGGCAAGATTAATATTTTCAGATTCAAATCTTATCTTCAGATTTCTTTTTTCACCTTCAGACCTTTCACTTTCAGATCAACTTAGTGTTTTTATTAAAAAGTAATAAAAAAAGAACAAACATTTAAATTTCAGTTGAGACTGGGGTCCACATTCAAGATTTCCTGCTGCTTAACAGAAGGTTTTTTCTTGCCGCCATGATGGAGGGATTCGTGATTGGCTATATGGATTCATGTTGGGTGTTGGATGTATATATTTGTATATATATGTATATGTGTATTTTATATATATATATATGTATCTATGCATATATGTGTATCCATAATATGAAGAGCTTTGTGCTCTATTGTAAAGTGTCTTGAGATAACACTTGATATAAATTGGAGCTATACAAATAAAGATTGATTGATTGATTAATTGATTGATTGATTGAATGTTTTTGTCTCTTTTATTGTCATTACTAATCTTTTGGCCTGGATTTAGCTCCAAAATCGAGGAGGTGTTTTTCAGACTAGCACTCAGCTGCACTGACAAGCTCACAAACAGACACGACACACTTTTGTAAGAAAATAAAGTAAAAATGACAAAAAGGAAACAATTTCACGCATTGCTGCTCTCCAAAAAAAATGTTGAAGTCACTTTCTAAGTAACATAGTTTTAAAAGATTTATAAATCAGTGTAGCCAAGACCTGCATCATTTAATAGTGGAATATTTGCTTCATTTGTTTACCTTGGATTAAGGAAAAACTAAACTCACTTCAAGATGTGATGTTGGAGAGCAGACTGCATGTGTTTTTTTATGTCCTTTCGGTCGATGAAACACATCAAATTCATAGTTATTAGGCACGAATTGTAGGAGATGATATCAGTATCAGTATCAAAAAACATTCAAGAGGTATAAAGTCAAGGCTAAGCTGGTAAAATATTTAAAAAAAAAACACCCCTGTGCTTAAAACATACGTTTGTTAATACAGAAACATCAATTTTAATTCACCAATTGTTTCCACAGCAAACATCTTTTTTTTTTAATCAACATGTCCACCTCCACCATCTTTTAGGTATTTTTTCCCCAAATTTGAGGAATCATCTCTTTAGTGTCTGTTTTGTTTGTTTAAATGTTAAAAAAAACAGAGTGATTAACAGCCATAAAAAGCAGATAGGACAAAAACTGCATGTGTAAAGATAAAAAGTAAATCTTTTTTATCATTTATTTAAATAGACACAGGTTTTAAATAGATTAATAAAAGATGCTCTGGGTTTTTTAGCTTTTCCTTATTTTGGCTGCTTGTAGTTTTTAATCAAATCCTTTCTTTTGTTGTTGTTGTTGTGTAACTTTAAAAAGGGGCTACAGGGTTGCCTTTCATATTAATATATATCTTTCCATATATCATTTTTCTAATAAGGGTAATTATAATGAGCTTATGCCTCAGCCTACATCATTTCAGTCTAAGTCCTAAATGTCTTGTTGTGATTTTTGTTGTGATTTATTTTCATTGATTTGAAAGTACTGATTGAATAAACTTTGATTAACTGATTGATTGATGTTCAAAATACAGTATAAACATTGTTTTTCACTTACAGCTATATTACTGTATATTTATTTATTTATTTATTGCATTTTAATGATCTTGCCATTGCTTGTCAAGTGACTCGAATAGTATAAGGGCTATGGATATTTCTGACTAGATAGTAGACAAACACACTTCCTGAGGCCCTCTTGGTAATCAAAGTTGCCCATACCTACTCTCAAGTGACAATTGCCAAAGCTGTGGTTTTGGTGTATGTAATGTATAATTATTGTTTAAAAAATGAACATAGCTAATTGCACTAGGGTAAACTACATTTTTGTAGTCCTTGCTAGCCATTTGTTTGCAAACATCCTTTTTAAAAACACAACAAGCCTTTTAAATTCAACCGTAGGGTACTAGTAGATGCAATTTATGTTGCAAAATGAAACATTAAAATCGAGTATGCTTGTGTAAATCACCAGCCTTTTTCAGGCATTTATCTGAAAAGCTATGCTAAAATCCCTTATATGTTTGGACATGGGAACCATATGTGCTAACATGCTAACTTATTCTCCATTTTAGGACTCATTCATGCTCCACTATGTACCCTCAAAACCAATTCATCCAATGATACACCTCGATCTTTTTTGTACTTCTCCAAAGTCAACTCTTCCCCCTGGCTTCTTCTTTAAAAGCCCTCACATTTTCATCCATCTCATCACCTCTAAGCTTCAAACCTGTTTACTTCGTCTGCATGTATTTCTGTGTGTACAGTATGTGTGTGAATGTGAGTACAGAGAACACACACTGAGAATACATTTACACTGTGGACGCCCACTGTGGCTCGTCTGTGTTGTGGATGCATAAATGCATAAAGTGTATGTGTGGCTGCATTTGTTTACAATGACTCCCTCTTCTGTGCTACAGTACGTTACATAACTCTGAATAATACGGAGCAGAGATCCTCTCAATCACTTCATCTTCTGCCCCCTTTCTCCTTTCCTTTTTCTCACCATCCCCTCCCCACCGTGCTGTCAGATGGAGTGATTTATACGAGGTGTGTTTCCTTTTCCTTATCTCTCCTCCTTCTCCCTCTCTCTCCTGCTCTCTCTCTGTCAGTTGTCTGTTGACACCGCGGTCGCCTGCACCTCTGCGTGTGTTTTGAATCAGGAAGTGTGTAGGGACATAAAGGAAGCATGGTCAAGTGTAAAAAAGTGGTTGAGTTGTGTTTCAGTGCAGAAAGTGGTTTCCTTTTCACCAAACATCAGTTGCTGTGTGTACGTGGAACCATCATGACATATCATCACCACTCAGTCTTGAGTATAATTTCTGGAGTGATTTACAGCAGCCAATGATGGGAACGGATATGAACACCACAGACCATGGGGGTACTCATACCAGCAGACACATTTTTTAAAGGGATAAACCAACATTTTTTTGTTTTCATGTCTTGCTCCACTCCCGAGTCTCTCTACAGGCAGAGGACTGGGAGTCAATGGGTAGCGTCAGCCTGCCTCTGCCTGCAGTCATCAGAAATGCTCTTCAGGAACTCCAAACGGTCCTATGTGCTTGTTGTGACTCTTTTTTTTTTAACCATATTATGTTACGTTATCTATTTTTAGACTAAGATTAGCACTTCATGTAATTTTTTGATATTTTGTCTATCACTGAACCAAAGTTGCCAGGTCTGCTTGCTATAAGTGATTTTGGTCTCCTCTTTTGAAAAGTTGCTTGTAAATATTGGCAGTTGCAGGGTGTGTTTTTGTGCTTGTTCCAAAAGTGAAGTTGCTACAAAAGGGCTTGTTGTGCCCCCAAACCCGGGATGGATCTGATGCACACTCTACTACCAATATATACTCAAGTCAGAAGTTACACAAACTATTTTGTCCCACCCCAAACACAAATGTAAATTTTACAGTAAAAAGAGACAAAAATTATGTTTCCACCATAAATAAATCCTTATTGCCGCAATTTAATTTATTTCCAATTTAGCTATTACTGCTTTCACCATAAAGCTGTAGAGGAACAACATAAAACTTAGATAAGAGCCTGACTTTATCTGTTTGGTTACAAAAATCAAGGTTCGACAGACTGTTTAGTGATAACAGAGTTATGAATAACAGTAGCCCCTCACTTTAGTTCTGTATAAAGAAAACGATGTTCCCCCACCAAACGAAAGGATGTTGAATAAGTAAATTAAGAGCCAAATAAGAAAAAAAATCACTGTGAAATTGAAATGTAATGTAGATGAAAATCAAAACACACTTTGTGTAGATTTGTTTTTGAAAAAGAAAAAGTGATATATCACATTAAAAAACTAAAAAAGGCACTTAGAGAACGCAGAGCTCTGCCAAGCAGCTCAGTTCTGACAGTGGCTTTTCTACAACCCCTGTAGAAGATACAATTCTGGATCACCAGATCCACAATAGTGCCAGGATCCGGACCAAAACTCAACACATACATGGAGGTTGTCGTCCTGTCTGAGCACGAGTTTTGGGAACATCACTTAATATTTTGATTTCATGTGAATTGTTGAATGTAGTCAATGGGATTTCCCATTATAAAGTTCAATGTTCTTTTGTGACGTCAATCTGGATCAGATCCAGATTAAATTTACCTTGATAATAAAGACCATCTTAGGTTAGATTAGATAGAACTTGATTAATCATTTTTGGAAAACTTCCTCAGCACAATTAGGAATTAGGAATTCAGCTTGTTCAGTAAAATTAAAAGCAAAATGGCTGAGACATGATTTTTTTAAAAATTCCTCCCATTTTTAACTAATGGGACTTTTTTTCTTTTTTTTTTTTGCATCCAGACAAATATACAAATCACCACCAAAATCTAATCATTTCTGACTTGGGCCATTACCAACACATCGACCTGGTTGCTTATTTCAGTAGAAAAATCTGGCAACACTGCTCTGAACAAGTGTTAAAGTAAAATACAATAATGTTAATATTTTCTTCTTAAAGGACACAGTGGTCGGCTTTAGGAAAGAAAATGTGTTTACGATGGCTTTGTTCAGCAGCTCAGGGACCATGTCTCATAGCACTCATGCTCCATCACAATATGATACACTCCCTCCTTGTGGTGCTTCATGTTACCAGTGTATGTATATGCAATTACCTTTTATAGTTTTGTATGCAAACATAAGTACATATTGCTAGTGTAAGTACGGCCTCTCTTGATGTTGCATGTGTGTGCTGAGAACACTCTCATGGAAATGCTTGAGGGTACTGGGGTTATTTAAGGAAATAAAGCAGCAGGAAGCAATATGGCAGTGTAAAATCAAGTGTTATTGTGTGTGCCCACTTGTTTATGTGAGCATGGATATAAAGCTTGACCCCAGAGCTATTGTTTGATTATAATGTCTGCTAAAGCTGAATGAAGATAAACACCACCTGGCACTCGAGGAGAGGATGATGCTTGTTGATGTTTGTTCATATGCACTCATGAAATATCTCCTGTGGGCTTTGGCCCCTCCAATCCTCCCTCCACCTCCTCAGTGCTCATTGATTTGCTTAATAAAGGTGGGTTGTAGGAGACATTAAGAGAGAGGGCAAAGCCAGATTCGTTCTATTAATGCGGTTAGTAAATTGTAATTATCACTGATAGGAACAACAAGCAGATCTACAAACGCGCTTTAAAATTAATTTAATGAACCTGAATAACCTTCTGACCAGCGACACCACACTCGCTCCAACAAATTGTTATTCCAGCTCCTCTTTATCTTATCTTCTCTTTTTCTATCAGGGCCTGCATTCACACAGGATCTTATCTCACCACCAGGAGTCCTCCTTAATAAACATAAAACTCTCCTCCTCAGAGAGTCTCACACAGCTGCTATGAGAAACTTTTTCATAGAGACAAAGAGACCGACTGTGTCAGAATGAAACTGGGATTATCTGCACAGCAAACATGGTAGAGCAGAACTTTTCTACCATGCAGAGGAGACATGATACACACAATGAAGGGCTTATAAATCTTTAAAAAGCATAATATGGCTTCTTTAGAAATGTAAAATAAAGCATTGTTTCCCGCTGATGCTTCTGTTTATGTCTGCTTCATGTCTCGAAAAACACAGGTATGCAACAGCCCAGCTAATATCTTAGACTGCTAAATAATAGGACATTATTGGACTCAAAAATTAAAATCTTCATAGTGTTTCTTGTGGGAATTTCATGACTCTCACAGCTGAGCATTGTTCTGTTAAATGTAATGCTTACGCAACAACAAAGAATGCAAATTCACACATTTTCCTTGCATAAATGTAACAGAATTATTGCCAATGCTAATGTTGATGCTTTTGTTGTACTGCAGTTATATGCTTCTGCTGTCCACCATTTTGACCTCTGACCTATCTGCACTATACATTGTGACAAACAGAACTGCAGGTAGACTGGCCCACTGCTATATTTTTGAGGAGATTTAAGATTCCTTTTTATGAATCATTTTACAGGGTGTATACATATACACAATAAAAACAAGATGAAGTTCTCAGCACTGCAGCGCAGTGCAAAATGGAAACATAATGAGGTAAAAACTGTAGATAAATTTGATAAAAAATTAAAGTAGAAATAAAATAAGATTGATTGATAAAAATAGTTAAAAATAGCAGGTTCAGTTATTTCACACTCAGGCCAGTTAGCTTGTGTCTGTGGGTGTGTGTGGGGGGGCGTATCGGGGTGGGGGCACAGGGGAGGACCAGGGCCACCCCGAGTAAGACCTCACAGAAAGGTTTTTAAAATCTTAAGCAATTTTAAGCAGTGAGAGAGCCACACATGAAGATGGACAGTGTCAGATTTATTAGTTTTGTTCCTGTAGTGTGTGGTGAGCCACAAAGAGACAGACACAGGACACCACAGACAGACTGGTTCATTTACCAAGAAGGCAGCGCCTCTGCTCTCGCAGTTTGTGATCTTGCGTGATCCCACGCTACTTCAGTGTAAACAAACATAGCGGACAACGTCAGGAGGTTAAATGCAGCTAGCGGTCAGCTTCCTGTAACATCTTTGCCGGTTGTGATTATCATCCAGCTCCTCTCATTATCAATTTGTTATAAATAATTTACAGGTAACATTGTGTGGACGGTCTTGTTCTTCAAAAAAACAATGAGTTGGACCTCCATTTTGATGTCTGTCTAACTTTAGGCTTTGCCTTTGTTCTTGTTGCTATGGCTACGTTTCCATCCTGCATCAGCCAGTCTGCGCCCTGATTGGCTTTGCTCTGGTCCATGTTACAAAACACAGAGGACATGCTAAGTGCATTCCACACACATCAGGACTTCCGGTCTTAAATATAAAAAATGTTGAATATTTACAATTTACAATTGGGGCGGCCCAGAGGATAAAATGACTCTTAGCACACCTCACACCGCAGCATAAGCAGGTGAAATCACCTTTAGAGCCAACAGATATTCGGCCTTTGATGAGTTTGACTGGAAGTGGAGATCCGAGCCGAAAGTTGGTCCGGTTGTCGTGTTGTGTGTACCCCTTAAACCACCCTCATTTGGGTCAGAAATACAGTATCACAGAGAAACCAACTGCTTCTATCAGCAAAGTTAACAGCAAGACCCATTTTACACTTTTACTTGATTGAGGGCAGCAGTGTGTGCATGTTTTCATTTCAGGGAGCATGTTATCAAGTCAGAGCACACGATTACAAGCATGAACCGTGCATCTCTTGCACATCTCCTGTACTGAAAATCTTGACAGTGGGGGGCTCTCCTGTTTTTTCCACAAGCCGTGCAGGTTCCTTGGCCAAAACAGACAGAAAATTTAAAATAGAGAGCCATATTTACCTTATTAACTGAGTTTCTCCTAAGAGGAGTTTGCCTGCTCTTTTAAAGCCACACTGTGTAGTTTGTTCTCCCATCTAGTGGTGAAGCTGTATTTTTTATCCAAACAAATACTTAATGTATGTTGCAACCGCTGAACTCTACGGTAGCCGGTATGTGCCTAGAAGCTATGTCAATATGTCATCCAACACTTTGAGTTTTCTCTCTGGTGAAGAGGTACTGCAAACTACATTGAATCATTAGTGTTAGGCTTTCAAATTTGCCGGGGCAGTGACAAGCACGTCTCGATGTGCTCCTTCTCCATTTCAGTCACGTTGGCTCTGAGCGAAAACACGTTTAGCCTTAGCCAATAGTACTACATAGTGCCTTATGTCCCTCTTGACTGTTCATAGTTTTTATAGACCAGAAGGACATGGAAGCCTCTATAGGACTTACCAGTACTATGTAAATACAGATAAGAAATCCTTCACTCAGTAGGACAAGTCGGATTGCTGGCAGAGACAATTTGATACAAATGAGGACATGTTTATGAATTTAGACATGGTTTTTAGCTCACAAATGACTTAACCGCTACACATTGTCCCTTTAACTGAAGCTCATTACTGTGCTGATAATATATGGAGAGTTAGAGTTGTGACAGCAGGGAGACGTACTTAAGCCATAAGACATTCATGAGCCTGGTATGAAAGCTGTAGCAGCACTCGCCGGAGCTGAAATACACAGCAAACACGCAAACAAAACACTTCCAGTGTGAAACGGGCAGTAGGCTATGTCCACACGTAAGTAGGTATATCTGAAAATGGATGTTTTCCAAAAGAAAATCCCATCCCTACATGAGTTTTCAAAATGCAAAAACATATTATTATCAAGTAATGATGTCCCTAACATGAAACATTTCATAGCTCTTTCCAAAATTGATATTTTTCAGGAAATTAAAAAAAAAAAACCCTTTACTACTGAATTGATGAATATCGTATTGTCCTGATGACACGTTATATTTTGGGTTTTAAAAGGAAATCATAAATATTTGTACCCAACAGCAACAATTTAATCTCTTTTTTGGTACGGCCAAACCAGACTCGTTTAGAGCAGGAAGAGAAACTTAAGCAAGATGACAGCAGGAAGTGACTACTCATACAGGGATAAGCAAAGATGCTAACAGCTTCAGTAGCAATTTTATCAGATCTGGACTGTATTTCTTTATTAAATGAAAAACAAACAAACATCTCTGTAGTAAAAATATTTTTGCTCCACTTCTCACACGTTTTGATGAAAGTTTGTTTTACAAAGTGGCTCATGTTCTGTAGCGCAGTAGCTCCCACCTATGACGTTATCTGATTGGCCTGCAGTAAGTGCTGATTGACGGAGCGTTCATCCAATCACCTGCCAGATATGCCATGCCCAAACACTTTCTATGGGCTCTTTTCCAGATGGACTAGTGAAATAAATTCAACGGTCCATCAGGTTTATCAGGTCATCTCAAAAATGGCATGATTTCAAAACTTTTCCAACCAAACGTCTCTTCAGAGTTAAGACTCTAACTTGTGACGATGTTGACTGATGTTGGCAGGCGGGTTTAGTGAATATTTCTTTGTTTGGATTGTAATGGAAACACATCAGGTGAGCATTATCAGCATTATCAGTTTGTGTATAACTGTCATGCATCTGTTTACCGGCAGGGGCAGCCAACAATTTAAGTCCCTGTTGCTACACAAATAATCTATTTTTCTAGCGTACTACACGCAGCTAAACTTAATCAGAGCAAAATTCTGAAAAACGTCCTCACAAATAATTTCTACCTCATTTTATAAAGATCTGCTCTCATCACTGTAGTTATACCTCAAATACTTCCACTTATTCTCCTCCTTTATTGCGTGATCCTCATGCTGTTTGCCACCATCTTCTCCTCTCGTCAAGCCTTCACTGTTTTGACAGACTGCATTTAGTAATATAGACCCATAATTGCTCAAGTCGTTATGTATAATTTGTAGAGCCACTTGATCGCCCCCCCACTTGCTTCACCTCCATCCGTCAGCACTCCATCACATCCCTGCCGCCCCCCACCCTTCCTCCCTGCTGATGTCTAATGTTGCTGTAAAGACAAGCTGCATATGCTGAGGTTACAGGGAGAGCAGTTGCATGCATGTTTCCGTATGCATGATTGATGTGAGTGTAAGTGTTAGCATGCAATGTGAAGCGTTGACATGCACACGTTCCACATACTTTGACAGCTGTATTGAAAATGGATGCCTCCATCAAACTCTGACAACCTGACATTTGTTGGAGAATAAACTAGTAATGTTTTGTCTTATGTCAGAGAAATAAGAAATAAGTCTGACTTTACATAAGAGCTGTTTAAAGGAGGGAAACATAAACAACACTTGCTTATATAGACCCTGACAAACCAACAAATAAAAGAAGACATTAAATGAAGAAAAGGGGGAAAATATATCAGCTCTTAAAGTCTGATCAACCCTCTGTGCTTTGTTGAATCTCATAAGAAAAATTTGACGACATTATGGTCCTGAACATAATCTGGTCAATTGGTATCTTGTGTAGTTTTCTCCTCTAAAAGCTAAAAAATAAAAAAATAAAATTTCCAGAAAGATTTTTTTTAATGGCAGAAATGAAGAATCCACATTGTTCTGACTTACTAAACATTACATTAATTATTTTAGTATTTTTATTTATATTATTAAACTTTCTCTAATAAAAACAAACTCAGTTATATTAGATATTACCTATAATTGATTATTTCAGTTCTATTTTAAAGGCTTAACCCTTGAGGCACATTAGGGGACCAAACATATACATTCTGTTTAAAGGGATAGCTCAGGATTTTGAAGTGGGCCAGTGTGAGGTGCATGGCATGAACGTAGACCACAGTGTCACAGCTCAGTTCTCTCTGTGTTCAGAAATCTCAGGCGCTCAGACGCTCATGCTATACATTGCTGTACATGGTGTCAAACTCTCCGAGCAATTAAAAGAAAACATGTTACAAAAAAAGGGTGGAGTTATAGCACACTACAAACAGTTGGTTTACATCCACTTAATTTTCCACTACTGAGCCTCTTTGACTAGGCACTATTTTGAGACACGGCACAGCCAACATGTCCTTCCACTACATGTGTGTGTATATGTAAATGTATATATATATATGTATATATAGCATCAGAATGAGGTAGAAAGGTGATGTAAGTAACTTTAAAAGTGGCATGGTTGTTGGTGTTAGACTGGCTGGTCTGAGTATTTCAGGAAACTACTGATTGTTTAAAATTGACACTGCAAAAACAATAATGTATCAAAATCATTGTCGCGGCTAATCATTGACCCATCTCAGGGCCTGATAAAAATAATCAAACACTCATTGGAATATTTTTTTATGAGCATTATTATTGATATAATTTTTTGTTTCTTCTTTTGTGGAGATATGTATACATACTGGACTTTAAAGGGTTAAACCTCTTATATTTACTATTAATGTATGTCACGTACATACAGGCTAAAGTAATTTAAAAGACTGACTCATTTAAAGTGGCAAAGGTCATGATACAGCTAGTTTTGGTTGATTTAGTTTGTTTTTTCTTTGTCGTTGTGACCTCTTGTTTCCCTTGTCTCTCTTCCTGTTTTATTTTGAAATCCCTGTGTTCCCTGTGGTGTTGTGGTGCAGTGGTGTCCTTCTGTGTGCCTCTGGTTGTGATTTCCTCCACCTGTGTGATTGTCTCACCTTTGCCTGATGTTTCCCCAGCGTATTTAGTCTCTGTGTTCCCCTTTGTCGTTGTTGGGTCATTCTTCCGGCCAGTCTCACACTCGTGTGAAAGTCTTCAGAGTTTCTCCAGTGTTTCTTCGTGTTTGTAGTTTGTCTGTTTTTGTTGAATTCTTTTTGTAGAAATTTTGATTTGTACTTTTAGTTTTGTCTCAGTGTTTATTCTTTTTGTTAGCTTGTTTAATTTGATACTTTGTAAGGGATTTTGTTTTGTATTTTGGACTTTTTGTAAAGAACACTTTTTGGTTTTTTGGATCCTTTTCAGTTAATAAAGCCTTTTTGTGTTAATCTGCTCTCTTAGGGGTTAAATAATAGTAATAATTATAATAATAAAAATAATAATACATTTTATTTAAAGCGCCTTTCATGGCACTCAGTACAGTGGTACAAGATCAAAACAACAATAATAAAATCAACAATAAAATAATAAAATCAGCAAAACACAACAGACAATGACAGGTATCAGATGTAAGTGGCAGGTTATTGTGAAAGGGGGTATGCAGTCATGAACAGGTGGGTTTTGAGTCTGGATCTGAATGATTTTTGTTTCTTTGTGACCTGGTACCAAAATGTTCCTCTTTTACCTCTTTTCCAATCAATTATTTCACAAACCCCATACCAGCTGCCAAAAACTGTCTAAAAACAGACTTTTTCTTTAGCAATCATGTTAATATATACAAACTCTTACTGATGTTCACTCATTAACCCTTAAATGGACCCTCTGAGTCGTCTGGTAGCAGTGTTAATAACTTTTATGATCCTCGGCCCTAACCCCTCCACCCTGTGTGTCTCTGTTCGTATCGTTGTCCCGTATCAGTGCAGCGTGTTGCTCTGTGTGTGTCTACCATCTGTTATAATCAGCCATGAATATTGCAGAGGCCTCGACACTTTAAACGGCTTTATATACCCTATGGATGTTGACATGCATGGGAGAAGTCATGTGCACCAGAGATGCACTCTGTGTGCGTTTACAGTTGGCCCATTGATTTATAATTAACGCCAGGGTTACTGCTCCAGCACACACACAGCTGGCCCGCTCTCTGAGGTCACAACAGTGCGAGTGTGTGTGTCTCTCTGTGTGCAGAAAGTTTTTTCTTTGGTATCCAGTGGGTATACTGCAGTGTGAGTGTGTTGGTGTTTATGCATGTGTGTGTGTGTTTGTCTTGCACAGATATGAGTGTGTATGTATCCTGTGCTTAAGACCAGAGCATATGTTCCTCTTAAAGGTTTTTCTTTGAGTGCACCTTTGCATGAGTGACTGTGCACACACAGTAACCATGACAACCAATTTAAATATTCCTGTGGACACTTAAGAGTCTTCAAACGTATTGATTACAGGAAGCATGTGAATAACAATGTAGACGGAGACCAAACACTCACGCTCACTCATACACAATACTGCGCTGCACTCCGTCAGATAATCACCTTAAAAAAAATAAAATAAAACTGATTAAAAAAGAGGATTATGGCGTGACACAGCAAACAAATAATGAGAAAAGTAAGATATTTTTAGCATGCAATTATTACTAAAAGAAAAAGGCACTCCCCCCCAAAAAAAAGTAGAAATTCTGAGCAGTGTTGATATATTCAAAATGTAAAACACACAAGAACAAGTAAAAAGGCTGAGGAAATGCTGAAATGTTAATAAAAGAAAAAATGATACATTGAAAATAAAATATGCAAACATAAGTACCAAATATGGAAGATGGCCAAATGTCAAGAAAAAAAACTGTAAGTGGAAGTATCAAAAATAATAGAAAAAACAAGAATAATTATAAAAAAAAAAATCATATCTACGGATAAAAGCATAAATACTGAGGAGAAAGTGCATAGATGTGGGGAGAAAAGGGGAATATATACTGCATAAAAAATGTGAAGGGAAGAAGAAATGCCAAGGAAAGCACTAAAACAATGAGACAATTTCAAGTTGTGAAAAAAGAGAAAAAAGATCATATTAAGGAAAATATGTAATTAACTGTGAGTAAGATAAAATGTTGAATCAATGCCAAAATGTAATAAACCAGAGATGCTTTTTCTTTAAGAATTACTGAGAAACAGCAATCATTCTTCAGAAAAAGTAGAATCTATGAAATATAAAGCATGTTACATGTGAAAAAAAAGGTGAAAGGTTGGAGAAAAAGTCTAGTTTATTATGAGATAATATATAAATGTATGTATGTCTATCTATCTATCTATATCTATCTCTGTATATATTATGTATATATCTCTATCTCTCTCTCTCTCTCTCTCTATATATATATATATACATATATATATATATATATATATATATATATATATATATATATAAGCAGGACTGAAGTTGTAGATTAAAAAAGAGAAAAAATAAAGTAATAAAATTAGTCCACAAAAAATGTGGAGAATAAGGTGAAACTCTATATTTCATAAAGTCAAAATGTCAAAAATGATGTGAGGTGCCAAGAGGAGAAAGGTCCAAACATTGACAAAAATAAACAATGAAAAAACTGTGGGAAAAAAGTAGAATGTCAAAGAAAGTTTGAATGTCAATTTTTGTATATATCTTGAAAGTAGAGGAAAAGTCAAACTGAAAAAAACAAAACAAAACAAACAAACGTTGAAATGGAGATAAAAAGCCTTACAGTAACTTTTGAAACACAATGTGATGGTGGAAAACAAAAGTAGAACTGTCAGGAATCAAGTGTATTAGTTAAGAAAAAAATTAAATTGTCAAGAAATTTTCATACAATGTTAGGAAACAAACCAGAATGCTAAGAAAAAGATCTGAATTCTAAATTATTATATTCATTTCAGTTTAGAGCTAGATGTAAATTCTGCTTAAAGATGTTCACTATTTTTACCCTTTCTGAAAGATTTTTTGTTGTCATAGTTGTAGATAATTTACACGATTTCGGCCCTTTGGCAGTGAGGGTAAAATAATGTGGCCTTGTTATACATCAACATAAGTCTTGACTTTTTAATGTTTATTTTTTTGACATTTCTACTTTATTCCAATCATTTTGACTCTTATTTTCAAAATGCAGAGTGACATAAAAACCTCTTTTGTTATTTACGACATATTGAAGCTGCCCCACAGGTTCGTGGATGCGGCTTTAGACAATATGACTTTACATCTGATGTCTCTTCACTCCGCCACAGTCAATGCCGTCGTCCATGTTGTCGCAGAACACTGACTGCAGAACTTTCAAGGCCTCTCCTCTCAGGCTTCAAACTTATTCAGACTACTTACACAACAAAAGTCCTCGGTGAAAAAAAAATTATCAGGAGTTGTGTTTATTTTACAATCATCACATTCTTACATCAACTGACATGAATGGGCTGTATTGATGTGAAGGTTAAAAACAGTGGCTCTATTCAGATGCTCCTGTTGGAGCTTACCCCCGTGAACACTCACAACACTTGAGCTGCTGGTTTGAATTTTACACTCTCTAAAGCATGAAGAGCGAAGAGAATATGACTGCATGAATGTGAGTGTTGTTTAAAGTTCTTATATAAACCTGTAAGTGTCTCAAAAAAGGTTTCAGTTGTTAAGACTAAGAAAAGTTCTCTTCAATTTTTAGTCTGACCTGAAAACTGATTTTCTCTGCAGGCCTGAGCTGATGTTTCCTTTTAAGATGTGCATGGAAAAATCAAACCCATGTTTTTTTACTCTTTAAGAAACACTGTTGCTAATCATATTTGGTGTTGCTCATCAGCAAAGTGTATTCAACCTGACTTCTGAGAAGCAGAAGCTGTATTTATTGTTGTCATGACGACGAAATAAAAGCCATGTAACTTTTGTATCACATGGGACTTTTCTCGCCTTTAGGCTGTCCATTTAAAACTTTAATGCCGCTGCAGCCTCATACTAATGCTAGGCTTGTATTATTACTCAAATTCTGAAGTCACAGACAAACCTCCAAAATGGAAGTTAAAGCCCCACTATGTAAGATTCAGGTTTGTCTGCTCTTGAGGGGCCTCTCTGGTCGTTGGGTGTAATTGCACTGTCGTAACACAGCGCCTCACAGCAACGTGCATTTGTTGACATACAGAGCCTGGAGAAGTGAGTCAACAGGACGTCCAAAGACATAGAAGAAATAGTGAAATAGTGAATGACCGAGCGTCACGGCGCCATGAATATCTCCAGCTATCTGAGAAACTTGCCGGCAAATAACCGCTGGTAGCATTTAGTGACAAAACAACGTCCGCCAAAAAGCATGCAATGCTACGGAGCAACCACCGACTGAAACCAAGTGTTGAACGGGGGAAAACCAGACGAAAACATAACTTACCTCTCCAGCAGTAACTTTGCAAGCTCGGCGTCCATCTTGCAATTTTCCATCTCCCGACGCTCTCGCCACCGAGCAAAGTGGGCTCCAATGTTAATTCTAGTTTTATTCCTTGTGTTGTCCGATAGTCTCTTTTTGGCCCTTGAATCTGGAGGAAGAGTCCTCCTCACACGCTTTGCGGATGCCATGGCTGCTGCTACTACATGCAAAACACCGGCTTCTTTAGCTGGAAGCCAAATCTCGCGTAGTGCCGTAAAGCAGTTTGCACTTCTCGCAGCATCTTGCGATATGTGTCCCCGTCACGGGAGCAAAAGTTACATAGCCCCTAAACAGAGCAGGGAAGTGCTGTGGGGGGGGTATTCTCTCCGAGCTCCACTGAACAGACTTTGGAGAGAATATTTGAAGGCTCAAAAGATCTGCAGTGCTGCTTTAAATCTTTGAAGGAATAATAAAGCCTCATAACATTACGTAAATGGATTGATGAATACTAACCTGTCACACCAGATGGACCTTTCAATATATTTCACTGTTCCATTTCGGAAAGAGACAATAAAAAGTGTTTGGAGAGGGCAGAACCTTTCAGAAGCATATCCGGCAGGTGATTGGACGATCGTTCCGTCAATCAACATTTCATGTTGATTGACGGAACATTATCATCAGATAATGTTGTAGGTGGGAGTTACTATGCTACAGAACATGAGCCACTTCAAAAAACAAACTCTTGTCAGAGGTGGAGCAAAAAATATCCCACTGTGGAGAAGTTTGTAGTGTTGATATCTGTTTTCATTGAAAAAAGAAATATGGTGAAGATCTGATAAAACAGCGACTGAAGTTGTTAGCATCTATGCTAATCCCTGTATGAGCACTCACTACCTGCTGTCATCTCACTTGTAGCTCTTTCCTCTTCCTGCTCTGAAAGATGCTGATTGGGCCGTCACGTTTTGGGATGGTCACAATGGTTGTAGATGGGATCTGCCTGGTTACAGACAATGGGCTCTAATTTCGTAGACCAGGCGCAGGCGGGGTGCACCTGCCCTGCGCCGCGCCAACGGGGTGTGTCCAGGGCATTTTGCAAGTTTCGTGCACGGCGCAGTCTGGCGCAGGGAGACACACCCATGCCTCCGTCTCTCCCACTGGCGCAAATGGCAGAGAGGGAGGAGAGTAGGCTTGAATGGGTTTAACACAGCCGAGTACAATCTTCACCAATCAGATGAACACCTCTCCTCGCCTTTAAATGCGTTGCGGGCGAGGCGCAGTGACAATTTCACCATGGTGGAGAAGAAGGTCAGAGCCGCTGTCACTTTTGCAGCAGCTGGGAGAGTGCAGAGGCCACCAGGCCGCGCATCGGAGCCACGATGCGCGTCACCATGTGGACCACCTCATTAATATGAGTACAAAATTATATGATAATTACATTTAAACACAGCAGCAGGCTAATCCATTCATCATGCTTGTGATCCACCTGCATTCCTGGTCTGTCATAGCAGAACCTTTAGTGAAATATTGCCCCCCGGTATCCCCTCCTCATCCTCCTTGCAATAATGTTCTCCATCTTTTTAGATCATGTTACGAATAAAGATTAAAACAGAGAAATATGGGCAATCACAGGTAAATCCTTAAGACACCAAGTGACTTACATTTATTCAGCGAGCGTCTCTCTCTTTTTTCTTTTCTTTTGAATTTCATGAGATGAGAGAAGCGACGTCACACCCATCTCGGCGCAGCCGGTCTACCAAATTGCCAAATTGGCAATTTGGTGCGCCGGACGAAATTACCACTCCGGGGGGTGCGCCAGGCTGCGCCACCCTGCGCCACCTTGAGTTGCGCCAAGAAATTAGAGCCCAATGAATTAGGCAGGTCTAGCTGCTGAGTAAGGTTAGATGAATAGCCCCATGAGTCAAAACATTTTGACTTTTAGGGCTTTAGACCCAAAACTTACATTACTGTTTAATACAAGTGAATCAGCACACTCAATAAGAATAAGGTTTCCATTCTGTAAAATCTCAGGGTGCTTTTACACCTAACATGTTTGCTCCAGACCAAATGAAGTCTGGTTTGCTTCCAAAAAAGGTTTGGTCCATTTGGATTGCTGTAAGGTCGCTTTCACATCTAAAATTTGACAGACTCAGTTCAGTATGGGGTTGAAGTTGAAACATGGTTTCCTCTTTCTCTTGGTTTGATTTGCTTTCAAAGCCTGTCGGATACTGTGTAATCTGGCCTCCCGCCGCTTGTTGGGGCTGTAGCTGCAGTCTTTGTTCCTGCCATTCAGCTCTTTGTTTTAATTATCAGCCAGAAACAAAGGACGGTCTTAAAATGGTAAAACCGTTAAGCAGTTTGAAGCAGTTAGGAATTATACAGAGCCATAAAATACATATAAAGCTGCTTTTCAGCTGCATAAGATGGCACTTGCATACCAGAGCAATTTGTGAAAGGGTTAGTTCAGGTTTTTTGAAATGGGGTTGCTCAAGACCCATGGCACCCCTTAGCAAAAAAGTAGTTTAAGTGTACTACAAGTATACTTATTTTGTACTTAAACTGAGGCAGTATACTTGACTTTTTATTTACTGTATTTTATATACTTAAGAATAGTATAGTTAAGTATACTTGGCTTATACTGAAAAGTATAAAGAAAAGTCTAAGACTAAGTACATTAATACTAAAACTTATACTTATACTTTAATTCTAAACTTATACTCGTATTTTGGTATACTTTTTTCTTCTTTCTGCCACAAAGTACTAATACTTAGTATATCTTGACACAGGTACAGAATAAAGTCAAGACACTGCTTACATTTAATTTAGCAGAATAAAAATGTTTTCTACTGCACACATTTGCTTTGAGGTATGACCCATGTTATAAACTTACATGTTCAAGATCATACAGTGCTGGAGTTTAAAAGTTTACAGTAAATAGTATGTGTGCTCAATTGCATTACCTTTATTTACCTTAAAAACATAAACTTGACTTGACTTTACTGATCAAGTTCTAGTCCCTTTCATAAGGGTTTGGCAATGGTGTTATGTGCACAGTGTCATCTGTTTAAACAACAACAGATTTTGTTTTAATTATATCAGGCCAGACAGCATTAACAGTTTGTTTTCTTAACCTCATATATGCAAGTAATTTGTACATTGATCTGTGAATTTTTACACACAGGCCTGTCTGATTTAGTAAGTACCTCAACCATAGCACAACATAGTTTGGCATATGGAGAAAAAGCAGAAATTTAATGTGAACACATCTGTTTAGAAATATCCAAGTCTTTAATTAAACAAAATGTCTCTTTCAGTACTGTTGTACTTCTCTTTAGTCTGTCATAGTTTTGACTGTACTACAGAACTTTTTTATTTAATCTGTGCATGAAGGGGAATAACAAGAAAGTAGAACTTACAAGTATACTTAAAGTATAACAAGTTAATTAGTAAAACAGCAAAAAGTTTAGTTCATAAAAGTATACCTAAAGTATACTTCATTAAACTAAAATGTGGACTAGAAGTATATACATAGTCCACTAGTAGTATAAAGATAAGTGTACTTGTTGTATACTTGAAAGTGTACTTTTGTAAACTTAAAAATGTTAAAATTTAGTCTTAAGAAGAATAAAATTTTGTGCACTTCAGGCCACATTGCAGATGTATTCCCTTATCTTTTATTTGCTATCTGGAGGGGCGATTTTATCATTTTGTGTTCATGCATTTCATGTTTCTGCTTGCTTTTACACGTGTCCTCTAGTTTAGAGTTCAGTTCTCCTTGCCGAGCACTTCTCAAGGGACAATTATATCCTGTCTAAAGCAGGAATAACAGCAGCTTCACTGATAGATTTTGGTCATGAGGAATCCCTCTGCTGTTACTGTATTGTACAGAACTATACATTATGAAGCATCCTGAACCCCCTGAACCTTTTTCATTTTCACTGCAGGAGTAGAACAAACACAATCTATTCACCACAATTGGTCATTGTGGAGCACATTCAATAGGATGGTTCAAGGATACCTGACCTCTAAACAACAACAGTTCAAAAACAAACCCTCCAAGGCCAACATTGTTCAAAATCTCACTTGTCTCGTGTGTAGGATCCAGTGGTGTGCTTCAAAATGCTGGCTGAGCTCCCTGGGGAGGTTAGTCTGGGGAATTGTGAAGTCCAGAGTTGTTTACAAGACAATTAAATGTTACAAAAGTTGAAAAAGCATGTTCATGGACATCCAGTATTCTTAAAGAGAAAATACTTTGACCTCAAAGTATCAAGCTGTGCCTTTATAAATCTTCAGGGAATAATGACAGGTCATTCAAAACTAGATTGCAAACAATACCAAGGGCTAAACTACTTTGGCAACAGTGTAACAACAAATCAGTAACTTCAACTTTCCAAAATGACAGAAAAACTTTAGAGGAACTGGAAAAAAGTAACAAGGAGCAAGGGTGCCTGAACCTGCTCTTTCACACTTATTGACGGAAATTGTTGATATGAAGGACTGAATCAGTGGTGAAAGGTAATAATCCTGAGCCATGATGGAGGATGATATGAGCTCTTAGGCTCCTCAGCAAAGTGGGGCACACACAACAGTGTTAAGAGGGTATACTGTAGATCTGAAAGCTGGAAAAGATGACTAAATGTAAATTCTCCACCTCAAAGATGGGACGGTTGTCCAAAGCGTTGAATACAACCACCTTGTTTTAATCCTTTTGGCTTTAAGGTTTATTTATGTAATTTTGAAGCTGGATTGTATGAGGTACTTGACAACAGACAGTGAATTGTCTGAAAGGGCTCCCAGCAGTTCTGTACCATAAGGAGAACTAGCTGAGGCTACCAGTAAGGTACACTGCTGTTGGCGCATACGTTTTTTTTTTTGTTTGTTTGTTTGTTTTGCATAATTTGGTGAGTTTTGTGTAAAATGAGCCACAAATCTATGTGGGGTCAAATGATGTCAGTTGGTCTTTTTCTTGTATATTATTTGCCGCTCCATAAAGGAATATATATAGATTTATTTTTATCTTGTAGTTACATATTTACTGTAACTCATAACTGTCTTGTTTACTAGTTATTAGTTTTTATTTAGAATATTTCACATATTTTATTATTTATAATAATTATATTTATAATATGTAGAGTTATTTTAATGATTTTATACATGCTGTATAAAATTGCGAAAATTTAAAGTGCTAACATTTAATTGCTCAAATGTTAGCAATAAGAAGACTGTATGAAAAGGTACAAAATGATTCGCACACCAAAAAAGCTCCCTTGCAACTTTTTGATTTATTCAAAAGTGACGTTTCGAGATATGCCACGTTTTTGATCCCAAAAAAACTACGTCATGTAGTTTTTTTGGGATCCATCACCCTACATAGGATGTGCGTATCTACTATATCCTTCAGCAATAAGAAGGCTAAAATAATCAAAATAATCATATATATATCTATATATATATATATATATAAAAATATATATATATATATGTATACATATATATGTGTGTGTGTGTGTGTGTGTGTGTGTATATATATATATGTATATATATATATATATATATATATATATATATATATATATATATATATATATATATATATATATATATATATATATATATATGTATACATGTATATATATATGTATACATGTATATATATATGTATACATTATGGTTAATTAACACCATGAATGCAGTGTGTGTGTGTGTGTGTGTGTGTGTGTGTGTGTGTGTGTGTGTGTGTGTGCAGGAAGCCTGCCCACTAGAGGATGCCTTCATGAACACAGTACAGACTCCCCACACAGTGTTAGCTCAAAAGCATAGCAGAGAAGCTTCAATGCTACTGGTCATTTCCTCACCCACATATGGCGACGCCCTTGTCCCTGCAGATGGGTCCCTCTCCCCCAAACCCATTCCCCTTCTCTCCCCCGGTCTATTCTTCCACTTGTGGGTGTTCTGGTAGTTTTGAGGTTTGGCATATTTTCTCTGGTGAAAAACACACTAGAAGCCAGCTAGCCATTGTGCTGGTGCACTTTATTCACATTACAGCCCATGAAAAGTGTTAAATAAATGTGAGATGAACTTTGCAGATTCTCAAAACTCTCCAGTGACGTTTCTCCTCTCTGTGGTTCAGTCTCTGAACATTAAAGTTATCGTGTAGAGGAGCTCCATTGCTGATATGCAGTGGTGTTTACTTCCTTTTCTGTCCTTGAAGTCATCCTCATCACCGTTCTCTCTAAAGCTCATTAGCTGTCGCATCATGGCGGCAGGTGAATTTGTCACGGAAGTTGGATATTTTCAAAGTCGACAGACAAAGCAAAATTTGTTCAGTTTGTGCGAAAATTTGTGTAATTCTTGCCACAATTTCACCGTGAATAGTAAATTTTTTGTCTTCCCATTTAATCTCAGTATATTTTTGTCACATGAAAAATTGAAACTCACATTTGGTGTAAACACAGCTCAACCATGTCAGAAATACCTTGGTGGATGGTTGTGCTCTGGAGGCACTTTTAAACTATATTAGGCTATATATTTTTACTTAGAAATGTGATTTTTAGAGGGGGGCTTGGTTTATCTCAGAGTTTTGGGTTTGAGATGGTAACAGTGTTGAGGTTTGAGTATCATATTTATATTTAACTACTCAATGATATTAATTTAAGAATGACAGAAAAATGCATGACTGTGCATGAGCTGCTTGGTTACATCATAATGCTCTATTGTAGCCTCACCATTGCCAAACTAGAGATACAGTGACACACACCTACAAGCTGAACACACACACAGAGTTGCCCGGCATGACCACTTAATCCCTCTCTGTCCCTGCTCTCCACACTACACCGCTCTGCGCTCACTGTTTGCCCTCGCTGCCTCTTCTCTGCCCCACTTCTGTCCCTCTCTTAATCTCGCTCTCTTTCCCTCCCTCTCTTTCTTTTTACCTCCTCCACTTTCTGTGACCTGTCATCTCACCATCTGATCTCATCTGCTACTTCTTATAAGGTCATCTCTCCCCTCTCCACCCGTGTATTTTTCTCAGGGAGCGAGGGCAGTGAGAGGCCCTTTCTCTTTGATTCATCTCTCCATCAGGACGTGAAGGGCCTGGGTGTGTGAGGTGACACACTGGATTAAGGGGTTGCATTCAGCCTAGATGTGGGGTCATCCGCGGGGGTCCTCAAGGGCCGCTTTTGTGGATTGTCGCCCACTGATCTGTCACGGCCAGCCAAAACACATTTCAAGGCCCTTTTGATCCACCCCAACACTCCCCACAGGCTACACACTCATGCACACTACATATGCATGTACGAGCACATCCACGCACATCTTTAATAGGGTCAGCTGGAGTTTCAGGGCACTATCAGGCAGTTAAACTGTTCCGGTCCTCTGAAAATGTACCACCAAAACTCCCTAATATAAAAACGCCATCAGTGAGGCCTAGGACCTCCGGATTACTGGGGCACGGATCCCAAATAGATTACATGTACAACAGAAGAGTTACTGGAGCTGATTGAGCATATTTGTGTACTCATATAGAGTAGTAATTTATTACGTCAAAAAACACCTTTACGTAGGATAAACTAAGGATTTCTGAGTGACTGTTGACCCCTCTTTTGCCTCGTACTCTGGTTAGGTTTTCAGTCAGTTCTTTTGTTTATAACAATGGGCAAACGTGAACTTGTTTTAAAACTGTGCTTTTTATGTAGACTTAGAGACATGATACAGTTGATGACTTTTGGCTGCCCTACATTAGAAGACATGACCAATGACATGACTGGCTCCAATAAACATAATAATCTGTCAGGATCATATTATTTGAGCCTACTGGCAGACATAGATGTTTGAAGCCCCTACTGGCTCAGTATTCAGCTTAAGCAAAGTCCAGCAAGGGACATATGTTATTTGGTTAAAAAAGAGCTCAGATTGGGGAATGTGCCTCCATTGGCTGCACCCTTAAAGGGATACACCATTTTTTTTAATGTCTTGCCTCACTCCTGAGTCCATGACAAGCCAAGAGACACCATTCCTTTGACTGTGCATGCAGTAACAAAGAAGAAATAGACAGAGATCACCCACCGCTAATTAGCTTAGCTCAAACACTGGGAGTGAATGGGTAGCGTTAGCCTGCCTCTGCCTACAGTCATCAGATAAACTCTTCAGCAACTCTAAACTGTCCTGTGTGCTTGTTGTGACTTTTTTTTTTTTACCATGTTATGTTATTTCGTTTAGACTAAAATTAACACTTTATGTAATTTTCAAAAGAAATACATACAAAACTAAACTGCAGGGTGCATGTGCAAACCATCCCATATATGTTGTAAGTAGGTGAACAAATCTGCCTCTGTTTGACTGGTTCTGAGGATTATGGCTGACTTTGCACGAAAGAATGAGGATGAATTCTTAGGGGTTTAGTTTTGTATGTATTTGATTCCAAAATTACATAAAGCACAAATCTAAGTCTCTCTAAACTCTGTTTAGAGTTGCTAAAAAGGTTATCTGATGACTGTAGGCAGAAACAGGCTCATGCTACCCATTGACTCCCAGTGTTTGAGCTAAGCTAATTAGCGCCGGGCGAGCCCTGCCCGTCTCTTCCTTGTTACTGCGCACACAATCGAAAGAGTGGTGTCCATCTGCTTGTCATGGACTCGGGAGTGAGGCAAGACACGAAAACAGAAACAAATGTTGGCATAACCCTTTAAGAAAGACCAGCTTTTAGGCCATCAGGGAGGGCGATCCAGGTGGCTGCTCTAGTGTGCATGCTGAGAAATGTAAAAAATGGTTTAGGTACTGTCAGCACAGTGGCTATACCGCCATTGGCAACAACTACCAACAAAGCAAACAGGAATACAGATGCACCTCAACAGCCAACAGGCTCTTTTAAGGCTAATGGTAGCTACAGGCATTATCCACAGTGGAAGTTGTTTATGGGTATCCTTGTATGTTTTTCCCCCATTTTCTCCTGCCATGTGGCCAGGTTGCGCTGATTGTTTGGTTAGTCTGCTGAAGTTTTTTGCAGCATGAAAGCACGTGTTGTGTGACTATACTCAATGTAATAACATAGACCACTGAATCAGTCAGTTTCCTCACCTTCTGCCCATAGTTGCCAGGCAGCTTTGGACTTCTTTTTGTGAAAAGTTGCTTGTAAATATGGCAGTTGTGGGTATTTTTTTTGGGCTTGTTCCAAAAGTGCAGTTGCTCATTTAGGCATGTTGTGCCTGCAAACCCGATCTGATGCACACTCTACTACCAATATAAACTCAATTCAGAAGTTACACAAACTATTTTGTTCCACTCCAAACACAGATGTAAATTTTACTGTAAAAAGAGGGGTAAAAATTATGTTTTCACCAAAAAGAAATCCTAATAGCCAGAATTAAATTTATTTCTTATGTAACTATTACCGTTTTCACCATAATAAAGCTGTAGAGGATCAACATAAAACTTACATAAAAGCCTGACTATGTCTGTTTGGTCACAAAAATGAAGATCAGACAGACTGTTTAGCGATAACGGAGTTATACATAACAGCGTCCCCTCCCTTCACTTCTGTATAAAGAAGATGATCGCCAAACAAAATATGTTAAAAAAGTAAATTAAGAGCCAAATAAGAAAGAAAAATGTAAGTGAGATTTAAATGTAATGTAGATGAAAATCAAAACACATGCTATGTAGATTTCTCTTAAAAAAAGAAGTAGTATATAACATAAAAAAAAAAAAAGCTGGAGGTTGCTTGTTTTGGGCTTGTTTTTATCGACCTGCACTGCAAAAACTCAGACCTAGGTGAGAGTATTTGTCCAATTTATAGTCCAAAAAAATCTCTTTAGCCTTACTCTAAGGCACAATTCCCTGACATGTCTGGATTAACATCTTATGTGCAGATATCAGAACTAAATATAAGGCCTGAGCTGCTTGTAGTAAGTAAAAATTATCTATCAATAAGACGAGCCAAATTTGCCTTGAAGGGTGTCCTAAAATATAATGTTCTGTCAGAGGAGTTATTAAAGCTAAATTTAAGACCCTCACTCAGTAAAACTTTGCTTGTTTCATTGGCAGATATTTACTTATCACTACAAGCAATTCAATACCTTATTTTTTTGCCTTTTATTTCTTGTAGTAAGACATTTATCAGGACTTGTTGAGTGATTATGAATTAAAATAAGTGCTTCAGATTTTTTGGCCTGAAATTAGACAAACACACTTGCCAAGATCTGAGTTTTTGCAGCATGTTTGCTTGTTTCAGTAGAAAAATCTGACAACTCTGCGTCTACCTCTTGGGCTCCAGTGCATGCCACCTCTGTTAGTTGCCCGGAAAGTCTTTTTTCAGAGGGAGCTGCTTCAGCCCTGCATGAGACCCAAATCAGGAGAAATCACACTCAAAATTTCTGGGTAATTTCCAATCCAAAACTTTGTGAAAATAATACTGATGCAGACATGACATTGGGCAGGCAATATAACCTGTTGTGTACTTGTTGATCCTCCTGTTGTCCTGTGATCTCACAATTATTATGTGAAGTGCTTGTTCTCTCATGATCTTGTGAACTAGTTTTTTGAGATGCTCAGGGCTGCACTCTACAGCAGCGCTCTTTTTAAATAGGCTTTCAGTGGGCAAGGACATGCACAGACAGGGGCTACACTCTGTATTTATGGATTTATCACTGTGGATCTACAAATACAAAAACTTAAGTAGAAACTGCATTTCATGAATTAGAACCCCTTTTAAAGGGGTATGTGTGACCAGGAGCATCCTTAAGATTGACAGAAGAGTCTACATCAAAACATTGTTGTCCCCATAGAGATTGATCGCACAGTTTCAAAGAAATAAGTACAACAATGTGAGTTTGTGAGTGCAGGCAGTCTCACTGAGTTGGGAAGGTTTGACAATTGTGATCTGCTAAGAGTAAAAATGACAACTGTGTCAAGTGTAGAATATAAAAGACACCTATGCTGCAGTCTAAACGCCTTTGCATGTGTAACGTCCTTGTGTGAATCTTGAATCAACAGTTTTTCCCTTTTAAAAATATCTTGTGAACTTTAGCCACAACAATATCAAATGAAAGGCATCACAAAGCTCAAACTGGAATGAAACCTGTCTTACTTGGACCACTGCAGCTTCCCTCGGCCTGATCGAGCTGTACCTCCGATCTATTCGCTAAAAAGAAATGGGTGGCATCTCCAGGTCCAGCTGTGGCTTCTTTGATCCATCTCCCCTCTTCTCCTTCAAAGTCTCTGTGTTCTTTTGTGGCTACCATACTTTTTCATGCTGAATCTAATCTAAAGGAAGTGACAGTGGATGTGGAGTACACTTGAGAGCCTCTACCTTCTCCCTCTGTCCGTGCATTGATAACCCTCTTTCCTTTCTCCATGGGCTGGCGTCCTTGGATGTGAACTACATGCTCAGGCAAGGAAGGAAAAAGGGAGCTCTCTGGGAAATAAAGGATTTTTTGCGTAAATCATTACAAATGTACTTGGAGTAGAAGTGGAAGTGTGTGACCTATTTTTTAAAATGTTTTTTTCTCCATGATTATATGTGACATGTTTTGACTCTGTTACATTACGGTTGTTGTTTTTCAGAGCGGGCTTTTGTGGTCCAGTGATGAAAAGAGTATAACATCAGTGTGAGTTTAGATAAGTGCCACTGTTTCCCAGGAAGATGTTTTCCCAAATGAATCTCAATCACATCTTGTCCGGTAAAGGGGCTGTTTGAGCACAGGTTGGACTTTTTCCATAGATTTCACCCCGATAATAAGCTTCTATAAAAGTTAATGAAGATCCACATTAAATCTCCTCACAAGTGACCTTAATCTTTTAATAACTGACCTGTGAAACCTGCAGAATGAAAGTGAAATTCTAAACATGCATTGCGAGTTTCTCCTTCAACTTCAACTTTAACTGTGAGAGGCACAGACTGGGAGAAGACACTGTAAAAAGGTTGTTGTACATTTTACAGTAACTTACTGGCAAAAAGATGCCAGTAAGTTACTGTAAATGTCTTTACAGAAGCATTACTTTATGTTAATTTACAGCATTTGTACTGTTTTCTATATTGGGTTTGCTACTGTTTTTTAAGGGTATCAATACAGTCTTTCAGGTTACAGCATGATAACTTTATTATCAACAAAATCATTCTTACTGATTTTTATTTACAATATCATTACTATATTTTATCTGACTTTTTTAGTGAACTTGGTGTTTTTTAGTTCATATTACTATATCTTTAACCATTTTACTGAATATTCATTAGCAATATCTCACTTTGTAATAATACTCAAACATTTGTTATACCCCAAAAAGTGAATCATTTACATAAAGAAATCTTGTCTGGTATTGGTCAATTTTCCAGGGAAAAGGTGAATTTTCTCTTGATCTATCACCCTTATCATTAACTTACCATATAGACATTTTACAGTAGGAAACTGTAGATTTGGTAAAATACTGTTAATGTTACGGAAATCAGTGTGTTTTCCCACAGTCTTTTACCATTTACAGTAATTTATGGCATAGATTTGTTAAAGTAGGTAGCTGTAGATACTACAGGTAAATAGTGTTAAATGTACAAAAATCAGTAACAGTGCAGTTTTTATCTTGCCTTTGACACATTCTACCACAGTTGACATACAAATCAGTTGGATATGTGTCTATATTTTTCATTTTTCTGTCTGTTTTGGCTGAGATACACCCATCAAGCAGACGTTATATTGTGCCGCAAAAGAAAACTCATTGCTGCTCAAAGTCCTTCATTCCCTCTGCTATTACGCTCCTAAACACAGACCACACCCATTTTAGATGACTATTATTTAGAGGACATTATTTCTTGTCTTAGCTTTTTTTTTTTTTACTACTTTTTTTTTTACAGTTTTTACATTGTCTTGTTTTTTTACCCCACCTGCTTTTATCTTTATCTTATCTTTTTTTTTTTTTTATCTTGCTCTACAATTTGTATATGTAGGCTACTTATTATGTCCGGACATCTCTATCTGTCCCATGCTTGCTTAAATATGTTTCCTTGACAAATCGATTGATTGATAAATTATTTATTTATGTTGTTGACTGACCATATGAGTGAATGTACACTGGAAAGCTGTGAAATTGCCCCTTGTGGGAGAATTGCCTTGTGGCAACAACCCAAAATTAAAAAATACTTGTACTGTTTAAATGCATCCAGCGTGAATTGGCCTTTAGCAGTAACAGTTGCCTACGGTGTAAGTGTGTTTTCATTTCTGTGAGCATGTTAGTAAGTATGGGCAGCATGGTGGCGCAGCAGATTTTCCTCACAGTAAGAAGGTTACTGATTCAATCCCATTGTCGGTCAGGACCTTTCTGTGTGGAGTTTGCATGTTCTCCCCGTACATGCTCCAGCTTCCTCCCACAGACCAAAAACATGCTCATTAGTTTTATTGGTGACTCCAAATTGCCCTTAGGTATGAGTGTGAGTGTGAATGTTTTCTGTTGCTCGATATGGCCCAGTACAGGGCACCTAATGTCAGCTGGGATAGGCTCCAGCCCCCAATGGCCCTGAAAGGGATAAACTGTATAGATAATGGGTGGATGGATGTTATTAAGTCAAAACCTTACGACTGCTAGCATGAGCTGCACTAAACCCAGATGTTTAAACCGGCAACCTCCAGGGCTGAAAATGGAGGCTCATGCCAAAGTGTCAAAACCTGGAGTACCTCAAGTGTCCACTAGAGGCATACTGCAGAAACCTGACACCAAAATGATTGTGTGCAGTAAACAGACATTTTTAACATCTAAATTCAGTACTTTGGAGCCAATTAATTTTTCCACACTTTCCTTGGCTAACTCTAGGCTGGTCCTGTCCTTCCTCATGGTTGTAATGAGATCTGATGTGTAGCTACTTTAATAAGGGCAAACGCTGAGGCCCATCTCATGGGGAAACACCCTGTGATGGGAGGAACCGGCTCTTTGAGAGAGAACAGGCTCTCTTGGATCTGCTGACTACAAAGAGACGGCTCTTTCGGCTCCTAAGTGGCTCTTTAGTATTTTTGTTTGCTTTAATTTATTTATTACCAACAATTATGTAAAATTATGTGCTAAAGGAATTAATAATTAAAAAAAAAAACCATGCACTACATTAAACGTTTATTTTATTAATGTGCCTTTATTTATAAACTCTATAAAGTGCAGTAAAAATACATTATAAATAACAAAAACACTCTCTTGACTAGTTACATTGAACATTTCACTATTTTAAACTTTTAGATTTTTACTATAAACAAAATTTAAAGTGAAACAACAAAGACACTCACAGTATCACATAAAATATAAATTCAATTGTGTAAAACTGAAAAAAAAAAAAAAAAAAAGATAAATAAAAAATCAGCATCCAGATAAGTTTTACATTGTCTTCGAGCCAGCTCAATATGAGATTTTAATCTTGCAGGCTCTGCACTCGCCTTTGTGTGGTCAACATCATTGAAATGAGTCCAAATTTTGCTCCATTTCCTGCTGTCACTCATTTTCTTATTTTCTTTGGCCTTACCATTGCGTTGTCTCTCCCAGTGGCCCCTGCTCTCTTTCTCTCTCATCTGCCTTCCTCCTGTTCGTGTACTGTGTGTATAACTCCAATCCACCCGACGGCGCCACACATATTGACCAATCACGTGCGTCTTGAAGAGAAAAAAAAGAGAGAGGGGAAAAAACAAACAAACAAAATAGCAGCTCCCAATCAGGAGCCAGCTGTGTCTGCGTCCGACACATCACTACACCTTGCAGTTGCATGAATGGGCATGTTGATGGTGAAATTAGGCCCAGAGGCTGGAAGTTGGCTGGTGATTAGGTGGAACTCACCAGGCTTTTGGCTGGAATGGTAAAACTGAAACGGCTATATATGTGTGTGCTTTCACTGTACGGAGGATTTTTTTTTATATCATGCCTGTTTTTGTAGAATTTTGGAAATGCAGAGTCACTATTGATCAGATGTCCTCTCTGTTTGTGAGATGAGGATCAGTTGAGATGACATGCAGCAACACATCCACAACACATCCACAACACTCCAAAGGCTCCTTTGATAATCATATCACATGGCTATCACAGTCTATGCTTTTAACACAACAGGTAGTTTCACATGTTCCATACAAGCATGTATACAAATACAAGGACAAACTCCAAGTATATCTTCAGCTTTAGTCACCACTAAATCATGAAATGTACCATTAACGCAGCGTTTTCCTTTGCTGGTCTGTATTTCTATATGTGAACTGGTATTGCTCACGCCACAAACAGCTTGTCTTTGTGTATACATGTCATGAATTGTGTTCTTGGATCTGTGTGTGTATATTTGTGTGTGTGGCTTAAAAGGGCCCTGGTGTACTTAAAGGTGCATTACAGGTCTCAGGCTAATCCACAGTGATAGCTAAAGTGCTCTGTCGACCACATGAGACTGTGTGTGTGTTCTAGCTTCTGTTTTGTGGAGGGATAGCAGGAAAGACAGCCTATTATGTGGCCACCATACACATTATTTTGCATAAATTTTGTATTGGGCCACAACTCTCCTGGCCTTCACATGTACAAAGATAGAGGCAGAGGGGAAGGCAGTGAGAGTTCAGTGGAGGACAGAATGGGGAAGGATGGCAGTCCCAAAGACGGAGAAAAGGATAAATAAAGATGGAGAAAAGGGAAAGAATGGGTAAAGAGTGCAAGGTTAGGGGACAGAAAGGTGGAGAGGGATTGAGAGGTGGAGGGTCAGAGTGTGTGCAGGGAGGCGGAGCAGCTCTCTGCGCCTGCACTCATCTCCTGCATTTATTATGTAGATTCCTCTTCTTGTTTCCCTGCGTCCTCCTCCCTTCAACTCCTATTTATTTTGATGTTCTGTGTTTCTTAAGTGCCTACGGTAAACACTGCCACGCCATCTGAGAGCAAGTGTGTGCATGCAGTGTGTATCACAGATGATGTGTATGTTTACTTGTGACTGTGGGATGTTTACAGTTTGTGTTTGTGGAGCACACAGGGCGATTGTGTGTAGATTGTATGACTGTTGGTAAGGCTATACAACATTTCTGTAATAATGTGTGTTTACAACATCTACGTGCACTCTAACCACTTTATAAGGAACATCCATTCAACTGATTGTTCATGCAAATAGTTAATCAGCCAATCACATGGCTGCAACTTACTGCAAATGGACAAAACGATAAATCAAACTGAGCATCAGAATGGGGAGGAAAAATTATTTAAGTGCTTTTAAATGTGTCATGGTTGTTATTACAGATGCAGCTGCTTTAATTTTCCCCTCCCAGCCAAACACCAAATAATTTCCAGCCACTGGGAGTCTGAACAAGAACCATTTTCGCCTGTTTTTGTGCTTAATTTATGTACAAAGTGGCATTTTCCATGCAAATAAACTTTTCATTTGGATGCCCTATAAAATATTAGTGGTAAGGCTTAGATGTTTTTCACGTAATTGAATAACTATTGGCCACCCCTCTCATTCGGAATGAAATTTCTTTCTGGATTAGGTCTTTTAGATCAGAAACTTTATAGTAACATGTACCCATGACATATTTTCTTTCTGACTGACCATTTGTATCCTTGCAGTGCAGTCGGATCAGCCTATGTTAATGTCTATATTCAGCACTCTACATTATCTGACTGACTTGTAATAGATTTGATTGATGGAACGATCGTCCAGTTACCTTCTGGATATACTTTTAAAAGGTTTTGCCATCCCCAAACACTTTCTGTGGGCTGTTCCTCAAATGGACTTGTGAAATATATATTGAACAGTGCATCTGGATGTGTCAGGTTAGACTATTTATTCTTAACACAAATAACCTCTTCTCACAACAGAGATATCCAGAAGACCATTTCTCAGTCCCTCAAGAAAGCCAAGCCTCTCAGTTATGTAAAGTCACTGCAACTTTCAGAAAAAACAAGGGAAACACTAAGATCTCATGAAAAAATAGCATATTTTAGAGCCCTGATTTCAGAGTCATTGTAAATCTGATCAGTTTTTGGAAGATAACATTTGAGGCAGTAGTAATACATTTCTTAATTCACTTGCTCCTATAATGTCACCATTGAAATAAAGCCTCAAAATATAAATTTCTGCCACAACTTTTTGAAAAACTTGCCACATGATCAGGACTTTTTGATGCAACAATCACAAAAAATTATTGCAAATTCTGGAGGGACTGATTTCTGAATACACAACACATCAGATCTTAAGCAAGATGGGCTACAGCAGCAGAGGGCCACGTTGAGTGCCACATTAAAAAACTAACCGTGCACACTAGATGCACCGTAAAATGTATTTCAATCGTCCATCCGGGAGAGAGCCCATAGAAAGTGTTTGGGGAGGACTAAACCTTTTCAGAAGCATATCTGGCAGGTGATAGTACGATAGTTCAGTCAATCAACATTTACCATGGGCCACTTGGATAATGTCATAGGTGGGAGCTGCAGCACTACAGAACATGAGCTGCTAGGTAAAACAAGCTCTCATCAAAACATGCCAGGAGTGGAGGGAAAATATTCTTTCTATAGAGAAGTTTGTGATGTTTTTTTTCATTTAACAAGTAATTCTGGTTAAAATCTGATAAAACTGCTACTAAAGCTGTTAGTATGCTAATCCCTGTATTATCAGTCACTTCTTGGTGTCTTCTTGCTCCTAACTCGTTCCTCTTCCTACTCTGAAGGACTCTGATTGGGCCGTCCAGTTTTGGGTCGGTCACATGGTTGTAGATTGGAGCCTGGCAAGATGAATCTGCATGAAAACAGTGCTAAGGTTAAATGTAGTCTGTGGCATCTTTCCAGCAGCACCTCACTTCACGCACGTTTCTAGCCCATTTCTAGCTGTCTTTACTGTTGTGTCTACAATAATAGAAAGAAAACAAAATCAAAAGTAATTGAGTAATACGAATAATACTGTTTGCCCTAAAGGTTCAGGCTTTATTTTTCAAATGATATACAGTTTTGTTTGACATATAAATCTTAGTTAGTGTTTAGAGTTGCTATGAAATAAAACTGAGGGCGCATGAGGTAAAGTCCCCTGTCTGGCTCCAGCCCTGGCTTGTAGTCATAAGGACATAATACTGGAGGCTAAAATGTTTGTATGTTTTTCTATGTTGTGCCCTCTGGTCAGCTGCTGAGGTCTGTTCTTTCTGGCTCTTTGCCCATCATCTGGCGAACATTTGAGCCCTGATGTTTCTGTGTCCATCTGGAATAAATCCAGAGACCAACACATCGGCAGTGACACGGCACTGATGTGCACATCATCTGCTTGCAGGTCTCCCCATGTGGCCTTAATGCCACTTTGGTCGGCTGCTGCTTCACTAAACAGTTTCAAATCAAACCACAGTTGTTTCCCTCATCCTCCTGAATGCTTCTCAGTGTGGAGTAAACATTAGTCCTCCATTTTAAACCTCGTCTTCTGTGTTGGCTTGATATAACAGAGCCATTTAGCTGCATTTGTTGAATCATTTTTAACGTAAAATCAGTGTCCCTGTTACTAAAAATCATATTTCTTCATATTTTCTATTGACTTTGGTTTATTATTTAGCTTCAAAGATGTTGCCTGACATGTCATTTTACGAAAATGTAAGCATGCTATTTGGTGATATCTCTCATCAGGTAATCAAATGTACATCCTATTTGACACCAAACACTGTTCATGTTTAATGGCTGCTCAAGAAGGTTACTTTGGCTGACTTTGATCCAGGCCAGAAATGTTCCTATTGCAAGTGCCATTTGCACTGTATCACAACATATCTGACATTAACATGTTTCATCAGTCCTCATGACGAGAACAGACTACACATTTTTTTTTTTCTGTGGAAAACACTGTGCACTGTCACGTTAAGCGACCACAGAGCCATAAATCTGTGCAGCGACTTGCGCACCAGACTAAATGAGAGGAACTAACTATATTTAAGTTGCCAGATCTGCTTATTTCAAGCGATTTTTGGCGTCTTTGTTTTGAAAAGTTGCTTGTAAATATTGGCAGTTGCAGGTTGCATTTTTTGTTTTGTTTTGTTCCAAAAGTGCAGTTGCTCATTTGGGCTTGTTGTACCACCAAACCCAGGAGGGATCTGATGCTACCTCTACTACCAATATAAACTCAATTCAGAAGTTACACAAACTATTATGTCCCACTCCAAACACAAATGTTAATTTTACTGTAAAAAGGGGGGGGAAATGATGTTTCCACCAAAATAAATTCTTATAGACAGAATTAACATTTACTTCAAACGTAGCTATTACTGTTGTCACCGGAATAAAGCTGTAGAGGATCAACATAAAACTAAAATAAAAGCCTGACTATGTCTTTTTGGTTACAAAAATCAAGGTTAGACAGACTGTTTAACAATAACAGAGTTATAAATAACAGTAGCCCCTCCTTTGACTTCTGTATAGAAAAAGGATCTTCCAGCTTCAAACAAAAGGATGTTGAATAAGTAACTTAAGAGTCAAATAAGAAAAAATGTCACTGTGAAATTGAAATGTAATGTAAATGAAAATAAAAACATACTTAATGTAGATTTATCTTTGAAAAAAAAGTGATACATCACATTAGGTTGCTTGTTTTGGGCTTGTTTTTATCCACCTGGTTGCTTAGTTCAGTAGAAAAATCTGGATTGACACTGATTTAAGGGCCAATGTAACAACATTTGGAGAAGGAGGGGTAACACCAAAGACCGCAAACAAACACTGTATATAGATTACAGTACTTTTTTTCTATAAGCGTTATGTTGAATGATTTGTTAATTTGCTGATAAATGCAAGTAGTCACTCACAGAGTTTAATGTTCTGTTTCTGGCCAACACTAATCTTTATACTGTCTGTAGTAGCTCCTCCTCAACACATCATAAGGGCATGGAGGCTGTTTCTCAAAACTTGACAAACTTTTTCTCCATCCAGTGGCTTCCACTGCACAAACCTCAGTTTCTTTACATTTGTGATAGTGCACATGCAGGGCCCTCAGTGCTCTCATTGGTCAGTCTTTGACATGGAGGGTTAAATCAGGGGAGGTGAGACCAATATTAAAGCTGAAAGCCTTTCTGTCATGAGGTCCTCAAAAGCCCCAGACTGGTCTGTTGTTGTCTGTCTTTATGACACAATACAAATTGACTTATTTTAATGGCTGACGGGTTCCGAACCCCTCCAACCATCAGGTCAAGCCAGGCCATAAATTGTTATAATTATGAAAGGGTAAGTATGTTTTTTTTGAGGTGGGTTTGCTAGAGGTCTAGTACGTATGAGTGCCAATAAAGGAACTTGTGAACTTGAACTGACTCCACTGCAGCCTGCAGCACTCTGACCCTAATAAGGGGAGTTGATGAAGGAAGGATACGTAGCCATTTGTTGCATCACAAATAGTTCTAAGCACAGGGGTTTGTCGAGAAAACACTGTGAAGAATATTACAGTAGTGAAACTTTAAGCCAACATAGTTTTTCAAGTAGTTTTAACCTAGAACTGGGTTAATTATGAAGCTTTCAGTGGCAACACATAATGCTATGTACCAGCTACCGTCCACCCCCAGTTATCTCCCTCCAAGGACGGAGCAGTTTTGTCTGCAGGTTGAGTCGCAAGTTCCTTTGTTGGCACAATGTGCCATGGGCCTCTGACAACCCCACTTCAAAAACCCCCAAACCAACTCTTTAATATCTCACAAGGTGAGTAGTAGTGCTTATTTTAGCCTTACATCATTGTTTCAGAAGAAAAACATCTAGTATCAAAAAATATCTGCTCAGATACAAAATGAAAAAATGGGTTTTAATATTAAAAACTTTAAAGCAAATAATGTTTTTACGCAAAATATTTTCATTGAGCGAGTACGGTCCTTAGGACATTTTGATGCCTTCTTTGGTGCAAAAACACAACCTCCTTGCTAGAGATAAAATAAAAAAAAACATGAAGGGCTGGACTAAACTGATTTAAATATGGTCTAAAAACGAAACAAAACCAATTCTAATTGTAATATTTCTTGTTTCTCCTCATGTGTCCGTATATAAACTCACAAGCGCAGCTGAGTGCCAGTTAATGTGTAGGATTGGTCTCCAGTCACATGACCTGGTAAGCAGCACAGTCTCAGCACAGAGAGAGAGAGAAAGGTTGAAAATAGTTGGGGGAAAACCACTGATGTATGTTTTGTTACAGAACTGATATTTATGGAAATACTTTAAACCAAAAGAGTACTTCTAAAGTATCAATGCATCAGTACTGCAGGACTGTTACACCCATCCCTCATGCAATTTTTATTTTATTTATTTTTATGATCATGGGTCAGATTTGACTTTTAAAAAATCCAGTGATCAAAAATCTGTGGCATCATAACAGAGGAAAAAATGCTCAAGAAAATGTATCTGTCTTCTGTTGGTCATTGCATGTAAATCTGCCACATTTTTGAGTAAACAGTTTCATTAGGTTTTGTTTTACCGATGTCAAATGTCTAAATGTAAAAGATTTGTAACAGATAAACTCAATATCAACAAACAGGAATGTAAAGGAACCATTCTGGTGAATAAAGCATAAATAACATTTTTTTTTACCAACAAACTCACATTTATATCCCATGAATCATCCATCCATACATATGTTTGCTCTTTTAATGCAAATGTGTAGCATGTATACATAACAACATACAGGGATAGTGTGTGTGTGTGTGTGTGCGCAGGGACAGGGCTGAGGAGGTTAGCCTGGGCTGCAGCGGTGGTGGAGACCTATTTTAATTCTTAACTAGATGTCCATGATTTATTAATCTGTGTTTGAAATAACAATTACCGTGTCAGAAGGGATCAGGCCAAAGCCTTAATTGCAGTGGAAAACGCACTTAATATGGAACTTGCCCTGACCAAGACACACGCATGGCATCCCCAACAGGCCTGAGAAGATGTCTCTCTTTCTGCATCCGTGACTGTGCATTATACAGTATGTATGTAAATCTGAGCATGAATGTCAATGCTGTTCCTGCTTCGACTTGTGTGACTAAGTTATATGTTGCCACATGTGAATTATTTAGGGACAGTCTCATCCTAGACTGAACCGTTATCCCCTTCATTCTGACACGCTACTGCAGCTTTTGAAGGCAGCTTGTTGGAGATAGCTTATCCACCAAAGTGGCCATGTTCCACAATACTCAAGCTTTGATAATGCACTCTAGGGCAGTGGTTCCCAGCCTTGTTCCCTCTGAGCCCCCTCTAGTTGTACCTAAAACAAGCCCCCACACCATGCAGGAAAAAGAAATTTGTAGACTGCTCTTCAAAAGAAACGGTTCTGATATTTCCATGGTTATAATCAATTTGAAAAATGGGCTAACACACATTCTTGTGTAAAGACCTCTAAAGAAAGTGTACCAATAGTGTCCGATTATTTGTATGTAAACCAAATTTTGTCAGTCTCAAAGCTGACAGCCTATCACCCACCCAAAAGACCCTTAAAGTGCAAAAACTGGTGACCGGCATGAGGAGGAGGTTGTGGCCGTTTGAGGTTCCTCCACACGCTACTGAGGCTCCTGTGTGTTACATAAGTAAACTGTTAAAATGCCATTATGTCTTGTATCCACAGACATTAATCATCCAGTCCACCAAATAAGACCAAACAATAATTAATAGCAGAATATAATATTTGGAACTTGGCAGGTTTGGCAAATTTTCATGGTCGCAACCCACATATTCATTTCTGCTGCTCATCTTCAATTTAAAAGGAAAATATACATGTTTTCCATCAAAAAGCTACAGTTTTTACCACAACATTTGCCACAGAGATTTTACTGTTCAGAAATATATATATTTTTAATCTATACTACTGACCTTAGACTTTAAACCAGCTAGAAGAGGGTTTATTGTACAGTCAGTTTCTGAGTCATCAGGTTGGGAATATGGCAACTTTTCAACTCATTGTCAGACCAACACACCCCTGGGCACAAAGAGGAGCACACAATCATTTCCACCAGGCATATGATTGGGCCCTAAGTGTCCGTTCATAATTTATGCAGTGTAATATGCCGTTGCTAATATTGAAGATTCTCAAAATGCAAAGTGCATCTCAGATCCCCCCCCCCCACACTAATTTTTGCACAGTGTGAAATCCATCCCAACAGTGAGGGAATAATAGGCAGTATGTCTTAAACTACATGTAATTATTTTTTGATTAATTAAAATGCAATCTATACCATTGCCTAAAAAAAAAAAAAAACATATTAAATCTCTTCTGAATATAACAACACTAGAACGAGCAAATGTCATACCGGGCCATTAAGCTAGCATACATCTTAACAAGGATTAGCCACTATCCTTTAGTGGCCCTTAAACAACTCTATCCTTGCACAGCCTTAGTGCATGGTTGCTAATGGCATCCTTAATGAGGCTGACCCATAGGCCTTGTCTAATTTAAAGAGCCCGTTAAGTGACTCAATGATTTTAAAGGTAATCTTTAAAAGCCGTGTAAAGCTCGGAGAAAGTTGGTGGCAGACGTATGAGAGCTGGGAGTGGAGCCGCGGAGCTTTTAAAGAGTTGGAGGAGAGAATTTGCACTGACTTTTCAATGACTTGCTTATGATGTATCGTAGGTTTGTATTATCCATACTCTGTCAAAGAGGGCGCAGAGAGGAATGTTTCCACTTTCAAAGTGTGTGTGCCTCTGCTTGCTTTTCTGTCACTCGCTCACGCACTTCAACACGCAGACACACACTCTCAGAAACACTCAAATATCCGCCTTCCTTTTCTCATAACTCTCTTTTCAGTCTCTCCTCTGTCTGTATTTCTGAAGGAATTCTCCATCCATCTAATTCCCCTCCTGGTTCTTTTATATTGAGGCTGGGCCCCGCTCGTATTCCATGTCAAAGGCTTTCTCTTTTATTGAACATCAAATCCTCTGTGTCTCGCCTGGCGCTCTCTTCTCCCCGCTCGGCACCATGCATATTCAGGAGACGGCGGCCGCGCTATGAGGCCGGCTAGCCCTCCAAAATCCACGATTGTGGGCATTAGCGTCGCAATAACACTACATGAATAGCCGGCGTGCTCTATATTTAGGTGTTAAGTCGACCGTGCTGTAGCCAAGATTGAGGCTGCTGGTTGGCAGTGCGTGGGGGAGTAGCAGACTTTTTTTCTTCTGTGCTGATATTCTCTCTGTTTCTTCTTTTTTTTCTGATTCCCTCTATCTGTTTCAGAGGCCTTTCCTCTTGGCTCTGGAGGCGGCGCTTGGTGTCCAAAAGTTCCAGCAAAGCTTGGGATGTTTAGCTGTGAGGAGCCGCCCCACTGTGACACTTTGCATACTGATTTGAGCTTTACTGCTGACTTGAAGGGGGAGGGAGAAAAAAGAGAAAAATCCTGACTACTGTGAATCGGGCACTAATGTGCTTGGCTCACTCTGTCAGAAATAAAAGCCTCAGCGCTGATAATACGGCCGTGAAATAGGAGTCAGTTGCTTACCTGGAATTTGTTTATTTTCTTTATTCATTTATTCCACCTGCAGGGTTGATCTTGTGCATAAAGAGACAGCCTGCAGTGCTTTTTATCATCATCATTATACTAAATAATTCTGTTTTTATGGCTAATTATCTCAGCAAACTCATGATGATAAGACATAATCTTGCTTTATTAAGGCCCACTTTTTACATTTATTTTACCTTAGTGGAAACTATTGGAGCCCAACTTTTGTGGTACCATGGCCAAGTATTATGTAATACAGTATAGACCAGTGTCGACGAAGGGGGGGTCTGCTGATGCCCCACAAATACTTTAGTTGTCCATAGTATAACTCCCCATCATGAAAAATCAGAGGGAGCTTGATTCTAAACTTCAATTAAAGAGCCATTCATGAGGACTCACTCTGTTTTTAACAGCTGAATAACAAAAATATTACAAGAACTCAGTCAATTCAAGGTCATCACTTTACAAGTTAACTAACTTAATTGCTACATCCCCTTAGTGTGGAGGAAATTGTAAAAACGGTGTTGGTACAGTTCTGACTTGGGGTGAAAATTGATAGGATTTTTTTTTTTTCGACGGACCATTGGCAGACTGGCATGGTGTCACTCAGTTCTGTGGACGGTGGTTGTCAATAGACTATAACGCATTTTAGCCGATAACAACTGTGGAGATGCAGTTTTGAGCCACTAAAGTAACAGAAAGTATTATTAATACAGAATAAAAATGTCACTTAAGCAGTCAGATAAGTCTGTTTGCCTTAAACAGACTCACAAAGACAAAAACAAGTGTAGACCAGACTATGCAGCAGCCAGACAGCATGTGGATCAGCTGTTTACAGGGAGGTCAAAAGAGGAAGAACAGCGACTGCCCAGCAAGATAATTAGGTGATGTTCTCAGGGGTTATGACCGCCGTTTGTTTTTGATACATGAGGAGACTTGTATGGTCACAGAGGGAGCTCAGCAAAAACATCTGCTGAAGGAGACTTAGCAGGTTTGAATGATAAATGGGAGAAACCTCAATGGGAACTGGAGGGCACAAGACCATCAGGGTTACCTGTTGATGCAGGTGTATAAATGTTGGACTTATGTTGTCAAATTCAGTAAAATACCAGGGTGACTTTGTAAGAACACTTCAGGATGTTTTGTAAGCAGAGGGTGCTGGCTGTTAATGTGTGTAAATCTGCAGTCCGTGGCACTCGTCATGTAGATCCTCCTGCTGTAATTAACATTTATACTTGTACCAACACAAATTGATGTTTTCAACTTTGGCCGACAAACGAGAAGGACTGAATGATAGGTCATCTTCATTGTAAGTATTTGGCTCACTCTGATTGTTTATTGGATAAAGACGCAGCCATGTTTCTAATGATAAGTTTATTGTTAGCATTAGCATTATCCCATGAAGTGGTCCTATTGCAGGTGACATTTTAAGCTTCATAAAATGACTTGCAAACACAAAACTGACTTTAGAAGCCTTGTTAAAATGGTCCAGCACGCAACAGTAGATAATAGTGGCTGGATTTATGGGTTAAGTTTACCACTGGCACATTTAACTTTATTTAAGCTCAAGTGGATCAGAGTGAAACTAGCTTTTTTTTTTTTTGCTGCTGTAGCCCATCTGCCTCAAGATCCAAAGTGCTGTGCAATAAAAAAAAAAGTCTTCTGCATACCTTGGTTGTACAAAGTGGTTATTTGAGTAACTGTAGCTTATGGGATATTTTCTCTTTTTTTAGACCATTCTTTGTAAACTTCACAGTAAAATCACAGTAGATATGCAGTTTCTGAAAACTCTGACTAGTCTCCCTGGCACCAACAACCATGTCTCTTACATCACCTTCCTTATTCTGGAGCTTGGTTTGAACTTGTCTTGACCATGTAAAAATGCCTAAATGCATCAAGTTGCTGTCACATGATTGGCTTATAAGCTTTTTGCTTTAAGAAGGAGAAAATGTGTTGATGTGGAGAAAATCCTGTAAGAGGGAACACAGCAGAGCAGAGGGATGGATGTAAGAATAATGGGTAAAGTTAGAGAGGAGAAAAGTGGGGATCATATTTAAAAAATGGAGTAAGAAGAGAAGAGGGACAGCGGGGAGGGGTAGACAAAGGAATAAAAGGGTCGAAACAAGAGGGGCAGGAGGAGGGATGGGTGTTGAAATATCTGCTTATTTTAGGGCTTTTTTCCAGTTCAAACTACATCCCAGCTAACCCTCCCTCTCTACAAGCGAGAGTGTGTGTGTCGTGATGTTGTGACGGCATCCAGCAACCTGGCATGCCTTTTTAATTCTACTGAGTAAATAATGCATCCAGCACAGTCCATAATTTATGTAAGTGGACATGCAATCAGTTCAGATTAACGTGCACGGTGCCCCAGTGTGAGTGTGTTACCGTGTGTGTGTGTGTGCGGGTGTGTGAGGCAAAAGGATAGCTAAAACATGACAGGTCACTGACTTTCTCCTCATGTAGCTCTTTCCCACTTTGTCTCTGCTGGCTCGTCCCTCTATTTCTGCTGCCTCCTCGCTGAAACATCAGCATGGTTTAACAGATAAAAGCTCATGTTGTTATCTTTGGCTCTGCGCCTTAAAAACCAAATGATTGTCCAAGTAATTTTTTTTGTTCAATGAAAGTATGTTTGTTTTTTTTTAAGTTTAGGAAGGTTATTTGAGAGGTCCTTGCACTTAAAGCCAAGATCCATGTACTATATAACGCAAATTTATTGCAAATAAATATTTAAAGGTTTACTGGCACATTAAAGTGACAGTCCAGCATTTTTTTTCCTTTTTGTGTCTTGCCTCAGTCCCGAGTCCATGACAAGCAGATAGACACCATTCTTTTGACTCTGCATGCAAAAATGACCAGGAGACGGACAGCTGTAACTCCCAACTAACTAGCTTAGCTCAAATGACTGTAAGTCAATGGGATGCAGTAGCCTGCCTCTGCCTACAGTCATCAGCTAAACTCTTCAGCAACTCTAACAGTCCCGTGTGCTTGTTGTGACTTTTTTTTTTACTGTGTTATGTTATGTTATCTATATTTTTGTAATTTTTGAAGTACTGTACATGCAGAACTAAACCAAAGTGCGCATGCACAAAACAACGGGAGTAGGTCAACAAAACAGAGCCTGTGTTTACAAGTAAAAGAGGAAGACAAAGAAGAGATTATACAGTAGATCGTTGTTTGGGGGACACTGTGACAGGTTTTTTTTTGAGAGAGAGCTGTAAATTTCATAATTTTACAAAGATGTCTCGTACATGTGTTGTACCGGGTTGCGCCAATAAGCCGAAGACTAGTCAAATCTTCTTTGTCATTCATTTCCAATGAGTAATTTGGAGCGGATGAAACAATGGCTAGGTGCTCTGAACATGGATCCCAATACCCCACAAGAAGCAGTCAAGATGATGCTAGTTTGCTCTAAGTATTTTCCACAGAACGACTGGTTTTCAGAACACAATTACAGAGATGTGTTTTGAAGGACATGGCCATCCCATAATTCGGTGTCACACAGACAGTGAACGAGGTAAGTACTTATGTTTTGTTCTCATATTGCAATGCTTAGCACGGCATATTATCTTGCACCAGACAAAACAAATAGGACTATCATTTCACTGTATTCACCTCATAACTCCAGGGATTACTTCCTGTTCCCTTGTTGATTAACTTTACAACTTTGCTGGGAAGACCAGTCTGAGAATACAGCTGCTCTATTTTTACCTGTAAAATCAAACTAAGTTATGGTATCTCTGAAGTGCATGTAGTAAGCTACATGACAGCCATAACATATTCTATGCTAAAACAACATCACCAAAAAACAAAAAAACAAAAAGATGTATATTTACATTATTTGGTTCAACTTTAGCCTCAAGACCAGCCCAAGTTATTTTTTCAAGGCTTACAGTATGCAATGTTTCAGAATATCCATCTATATAGCACCTCTGCTGTGGCACCCCCTCCAAATGTTGACACCCTGTTTAAGACTATCCAGCCCTTCTGCTCGTTCTCCATCGTCACACAGGACAAGGTGAAGGACATCATCACAAAAATGAAACTGTCCTCCTGTGCCCTGGACCCCTCCCCTCCAGCCCTGCTGAAGGCCAACATCTCTGCCATCTCTCCTCTCATCCCCAAGATCGTGAAACCACTCCCTCCTGGCCGGCCATATCCTATCTGCATTAAAAACTGCTGTCATCAGACCACTGCTGAAAAAACCCACCCTGGATCCAGAAGTCCTCTCCAACTACAGGCCCATCTCCAATCTTCCTTTCATATCTAAGGTTCTGGAAAAAAAACAGTTGCGGTTCAACTTCAGGATCACCTCAAACCCAATAACCTGTTTGAAAAATTTCAGTCTGGTTTCCGCCCTGGTCATAGCACAGAAACCGCCTTGGTCGGGGTCACCAATGACCTCCTGATGGCAGCAGACATCGGCTCTCCCTCTCTCCTCATCCTCCTGGACCTAACAGCTGCTTTTGATACCGTTGACCACAATATCCTCCTCCACCACCTGCAACACACCAATGGACTTTTAGAATCAGTACACCACTAGTTCACCTCATACCTGACTGGCAGAACCGAGCATGTCGCCCTGGGCCAAGCTAAATCTCACACCCACAATGTCACCTGCGGTGTCCCTCAGGGCTCGGTGCTGGGCCCCACCCTCTTCCCCATTTGTCTGCCCCCCCTAGGCAATGTCATCCGCAAGCATGGGATCTTTTCATTGTTATGCTGATGAAACACAGCTCTACCTCAGGACTACCCCTACTTCTTCTGCTCCCCTGCCAACATCCACACTGACCACCTGCCTGGAGGAGATCGAGGCGTGGATGAAACTCAACTTCCTACTGCTGAACAGCCATCCTAGTTGGCACACCACATCAGCTCCGCTCCACCACCATCACCAGCATCACCTTCTCAGGCCAAAACATCCCCCTCTCCACATCTGTCACCAACCTGGGTGATAAAATGAATCCTCAACTGACATTTGACACCCACATCAAACACCTCTGTAAAACATCCTTCTACCACCTCAGCAACATCGTAAAACTCCGTCATACACTCACCCTGGCAGATGCAGAGAAGCTTGTCCACGCCTTTGTCTCCTCCAGGCTGGACTACTGTAATTCACTCCTCATCGGGATCTCTGGCAGGAGCATTCAGAGACTACAGTACATCCGGAACAGCGCTGCCAGGATCCTGATGAGAGTGCGCAAGCATGAGCACATCACCCCCATCCTGAAATCCCAGCACTGGCTCTCTGTCTCACTCAGAATTGACTTTAAGGTCTCCCTCCTCACCCACCAGTGCATTTACGGACATTCCCCCTTTTACCTTCAGGAACTCCTCTCCCCCCAGGCCACCTCACATACCCTCCGTTCTACTACCACAAACACTCTCCAAGTCCCCAGAACCAACCTCCACACTAAGGGTGATCGGGCCTTTTTCTCTGATGCCCCGAGGCTGTGGAACAGCCTCCCTGACCACCTGAGGGCCCCACAGTTGACAGATGCTTTTAAAAGAAATCTTACAGCCCATCTTTTTATAAAAAACTTCTTACTAAACTTCTTTTATAGGTTTTTAGGTATTTTAGAATCTTTTATCTTGACTCTTTTTATAAATTGTGTAATTTTGTTTTTCTTTGTTAAACGGTGTAGCATTTTGAGATTGCGAAAATGTAAAGTGCAATACAAATAAAATTTATTATTATTATTATTATATATTTTTGTTTATTACATATGTTCATGTTTTATGAAATATGGAAAGTGTACTGTAATTGGATTGTGGTACATGAATTATGCCAAATACCATATTTTTTTCCTGATGAATTTCAGTACTTTTACCATCTAAGATGTAATTATTTTCATTTGCCATTGAATATGCAGGGTATTGAATGATCTGTAATGAATAGCATTCAAATGTATTGCCTTCTATGTATTGTGGGTAATATGAATAGTAATACCTGTTAGTTGAATAGAGTTGTCTTGCTTATTTCAGGACAATGTGAGAGGTGTCCAGCAAGAGCTGACAGAATTGGTGGCTGATATCAGCTTTGGTGCCAGTGGTGCCAGTGGTGTACCACAGTCAAGCCCCCATAAAAGCCATGCTGCTGATGGCCCTTTACTCACTCTTCATCTGACTAGTCCTGGGCAGACAGGTCCACGCACAAAGCCCTCAAGATCTGGGAAATATTTTGCTCTTGCGCCAAGTTTGAGGGAACAATCGGTATGCTAATTACTCTGTTGTCATATCTACTTTGTGATAAATCAACAATTACTGAAATCCATCTCTGGGCATTGCATCCTCATCCACAATGAGTGCTTCAGGCATGGCACAAATAAGACAACTATTTCATGTAAGTATATGCTAAATGCCTAGAAGCCAGGACAATAGAAATATCAAAATATACATTATATTTATATTTCAAGCTCTTATTTAGCATTTATCCACAGCATTAAAAAACAATAATTGAACAGGCAGATATTTGTATATTCTAAGCTATTTTGAGAAATGCAGTGACAAACAGTCAGTGTTGAAAACTATACAAGTGAACAGAGAATATAAATATTGTCATGTTGATTTGCCAACCACAGGAAACAGATGAAATAGATATTACTCCACAGTCATTGGCCTTGGACATCAGTATGACTTCAGAGCCTGGCGATGAGCCTGCTGATTCCAGTTTTGTCCCCTTCGCAAGCCCGTCTACCTCAGAAAAGGGATCTAGCTCGGAAAGCACATCCAGCGTTCCACAGAAAACAAGAACACTAATGGAACAGAAGTGGATAGTGAATGAGTCCAGACTTATGGAGCTATTTTAAAGATGCAGTATTTGTGGAGCTGAAATGTATGGCAACAGCCTAGCAGCATCTGGCAGCAGACTCAAAGTGAGATGCCAATGCAACAACAGTCACAATGGAGAATGGGGGTCATGTCCAAATGTCCGTGGGATGGCTGAAAACAATCTGCATACAGCAGCAGCAACACTGTTCACCGGTGCAACTTAGACTGACATTGCTGACTGATGGTCAGCATTTTTGAGGCTTCAACTACCCAAGAAACATACAGTCAAGCTACCTGATTCCTGTTATTGAGGAAGCATACAAGATGCAGGAGGATGCTATCATTGCAAGGCTCATATGCCAGACTCTGGATTGTGAGGTGGTGCAGGTCTCTGGAGATGGAAGAAGTGATAGCCCGGGCCATTCAAGCAAAAACATGACCTACTCCTTCATGGATGACTCCACCAATGAAATCATACTCTTTGAATTGATTCAGGAAAGAAAAACAAAATAATAGACAAAACATAACAGTTGTAGTGTTACAAAGTCTCTTTCAAAAATGTAATCACCAGTAACTTGTAAACCTGTCTTGTTCCCCCAAGGTGACCCAAGCGAAAAGTTCTGTTGCTATGGAGCCATTAGGTTTCAAGAAAGGACTGGAAAGGCTTTTGGATGAAGGGGTCCATGCAAAGGTTGCAACCATTGACAGATACCTGTCCATCAGGAAAACAATGAGAGACACTTTTCCAGACATAGACCACCAGCTTGATCCCTGGCACATAACAAAAAGTTGGTCTCCCTATAATAACATTGAATGTGCCCATGTAGCACAATACTGTTCACCAGTAGTATAATGCTGTGCTGTGTTTTCCCTGAGAACAGCCATAGAAAATATTATTTTCTGTGTGTGCCCTTTCTGAAATGTTATGTCCGTTTCTATTCCTTTCCCCCTTTTTTTAAGAATAAAAAAAGAAATTGGTCCAAGCCTCTAACTGCAAGGACTGCAAAGACATTGGTCCTTGGATAAAGAGTGTAACCAATTACTTGTGGTGGTGCTGCTGCTCATCGAAGGGAGATGAGAAAGTAAACACTATCACACCTCATTGCAGACAGCCCTTCAGCATATCACGATTTCTTGTGAACCTAAACATACAGTGCCTCATTTTCTTTACTTCATTCCTGAAATTATGAAACTTTATGACTGCTCTGCTGATATGTCTATGGCATACAGTGTTTCTTATTTTATCCAATGGATAGTTCATATGGACTGTTATATCAATCCTAAAATTATTTCCTCTGGTGGGGGAATGTTATTGTCAGGAGTTGATTCGACCTTGGAATTCACTCCTTCATCATATCCATGGAGTCCATCGCTGGGAGGAAAATGGGGAAGAGCACAATGCTACCACTCAGATTTTTCATTAGATGAGCAAAGGAAGAAGAGATGGTTGTTAGAGGATGCCATTGCATCCAAAGCCTTATATGAGATGGAGATGAACAGACTTCTCCTTCAAGATTTGGAGCAAATGATGGCGTTCTAGCACACGGGTATGTATATGAACATGTTGGAAGATAGTGAAAAGGCCCAATAAAATTCAATAAGAGGTAACTGTGTGTACAGGAAGTCTTTCTGTGAAAACGATTTTTATTAAATGGGGTGGTTATGTAGCAGCACAGACAACAGGAGCATTGGTATGCATACTATTCTATGTTTTTTTATGCTTAAGATATAAATACATTACTCCACAATGACTTTCTTCAACAGGTCATGCACATACACTGTGATAAATATTGCATGAAATATGTGGTTTATAGTTGATAGTTTGTAATGTCAGTTACGTTTTTTGTGTTTTCAGGAAACCTTGAGGTTTTCCATAGTGCCCTCCTGAAATGCCGTCCAAAGCGCCTGCAGTTTGATTGTCCCCCACACAAGGTTGGCTGTCATGGATCACAATGAGAACCACAACACAAAGCGTGAACAGGCTTTGACTGCATCACGTAAATACTAAGAATAGCAGTGGCAAGTTTACGTAAAATACATAAGAAGATAATTTTAGTTTTTGAAGATTTATATTGTATGAGTTGTCTACTGCAACCACTGTAAAGTAGAGCTATAAAGGACTTATTTCATTCTGCTCAAAGTGGGAAATAAAATGTTAGGGAACAGCATCTATCAAGAAGTCAGTGAACACACTGAAAAATCTAAATTCATGCTTGTATATCATTTCGGGCCTCCAAAGACACAATGTCGTCTTTCAAAAGCAGTCCAAGCAGTAGGTTTCCTGGCCGTTTTACAAGGAGACAACTCAAAGATTCAAAGATGACCTGATGGAGCAAGTAATTCACATACGGCTAGATCCCTCAGTCATATTCAGAGACTCCACATCAAAAGTGAAAGTCCCTCATCTGGCTGCCAACATCGCCCCACTTTCTACACCCAACAAAGAGGATTTCATAAAAGCACACAAATCTAGGTTCACAGGCTCATCAGAGGGATGATATTGAGTTACACGTCCTCCTCCCCCCATTTTCAAAAACCTGTACCATCTTCAGTTGTAAACATCAGGGCTAACCACTGTGACACCCGAGTACCTTCCACACTATCCCAAAAGCAGTCATAAGTGTGCCATATAGTTATTTTTAGATTTTGGTGTGATATATCGTAAAATAGGATGCTACAGTGTGATATTTTTTGGGACAATGTAATATAGTGTAATAAAATGTGATGTGGTGTGACATAATGTTATAGTTTCATAGTGTGACATAGAGTAATTTAATATAGTGATATACTGCCACTTTTCTGTCCCGAACCAGTCTGTTGACTGAACAATCAACTAGTTTACAAAAAAACTGCAGGTTCACCCATACCTGTCCATTTACCTCAAAATATGCATTCTTACCTCATACATGTACATATTGCAAATTAATATTATTGTTTGTCCATTTTGTGCATTGTCATTTTACTTTTGCAAATCATACTTGTTATTTACAAGTTGTACATTGAAATGCTTTGATAAAAAATATCTTTTTAAGATGTTATTACAAAGCAATAGATGTATCTCAAAAACTGCACTCTTTACTGATCACAATTGTTGATGTCCTCAAACAGTCAAGGAAAACAACAGTTATAATGGAAGGATCGAGAGAAGATTTGGAGTTTTGGAGATAGGTCAACTGGTTGCACAACAATAGAAAAACTATTTAAAAATAATTTGGATGTCAGAAGGTCGGGTGTTGAACTAAAATATGGTGTTTAATCTATTTACAAATTCAGGAGTCACCTGTCTGTTCACTGATTGTTACTACACTGCATATAACAAAAACAACATAATGCTATATTGAAAATTTTATTGGGATAAAAAAAAGAGTACTTTGGAAGGTAGTGAACACAATTACTAGCCAGCAGATATGTCACAAGGATATGGATAGTGAATGTATCAACAAATAATGTGTGATCAAGAAAAGTTTATCTGTAGTCCTTTGATAACTGGAATGGCTTGTAAGCTTTTGAGTCGACAACATATCCATTGCATCCTGTGCCTCTTGAAAGCCCTGATATATCCCTGTTGATGAGGGATATCTTCTTTGAATAGCACTGATGACACACAATGACGAAGGTTCATGGTTGCCTTTCCCCAGCATTTCTCCCTTCAAGGCCCACTCCAAACAATGTGGTAGGACACCAACCTGTATTGACTAAGAAAAAAGAACAATTTTAGCAATAACCACAAATACATAAAACAACAGTAATTCTTAGTCTATATTACAACAATTTTCTCCAGAAATTAGAGACTAACTGCGTATACAGCTTGATATATACAATCATATGATCACCATGCATCTTTGTGCTTTTAATATTCACTTATTCTACAGACAACTGTCTGTTATGTCTGAAGGGCATGGAGCATTTTTTCCAGTTCATTTTGGGTAGATGGAAAGAAGTTTCAACAATTGCCGTATTTACTAAAGCTGGAAAAGCAAGTTTTGTTTATACTACACAAGGAGGGAACTTGGGGGGTGACAAAGTGCCAGTGAGCATTTTCGTCAATGTGCTGACTTTTTATGTTCTTGGATTCATCCCCTTGTTTTAAAAGTACACATGGTTTGGTCGGCTGTCAAAGGATGCTTGCCCACTTAGGTAAATAGATTTAATTAAGGCCACCCACAACAATAATATAACAGAAAGAAGCCCCCTAGGTGTCTCCTTGTTCAAATAATCCCAGCTTCTTTTGGAAAGAAAAATAAGTAAAAATGTTAGCCTAAGCTCTTGAGGCCACAATGAAGGTAAAATGTTACCTAAAAGACTAATTAACTGGTCAAACAGCCTTTTAAAGCTTATTCAAATGTGAGCTTCAGTTACATGTGGAATAGACTGAGGGTTCTCTGTGAGTAGTCAATGATTAGTACAAATTAAATCACTGAACCTTTTCCAAACCCACACCAACCACTCTGTGTTCAGGTCCAGTCATGCTCCTCACACCAGCTCCAAGCGCTCCTCTCCCTCCATCAGCCGTTCCAGGGCCATTCCACAGATAGCTCTCCACCGGGCATTTGATTTAATCCAGACCAAATGCTAATAGGGCTGTTTGGTTGCTGGCCATCTGCCTGGGCTGCCGGTCAACTATGGCAAGCTGTGCTGAGCTGTGTGGTGCCGGGCCTCTCTGCCAAAGCCTGAGCTGCCCAGAGACCACTTCAGAACCAGAGGACCCTTCACGGCCAATCGTTCACACTTACTGGGAACAGACTCGGTGGCAGGTTATGTGATCAAATTGATCTTTTCATGAATTTAGGGGGCAGCTTGTCCAGCTCGCACTCCCACGCCATTAAAATCCACATCAGAGGATTTCTTCTACAAAATTGAGTGCTTGGATTCCACTTATGTAGTTAGCTCCAAACATTTATTTATCCAAGGACAGTCGACTAGTGAAGTCTGCCCACTGCTGTATAACTGCAGGTGTCTATAGATGGCTCCATCCAAGTCAAATGCCATGCTTAAGCTTACCACTTAAAAACTGCTGAGTTCTTACAACTGAAACATTGATAAGCAATTGTTTGCGGTTTTTGTAAACAATCCAGACATGCCTCCACTTCAATAGACCAATTCCACAATTGCAAATACGGTAAGTGTTTCCCTTCTGTTCTCTAAAATCCACATATGTTGCATGCTCTGAAAGTTTTATTTCAAATTAAGAGCCCAATTTCTGACATGAAGGGTGCTTTCTTCAGCCCATTGTACAAAAAAAAATTAGTGCATGTCAGAAAAAAATTAACTAGTTGTCAGACTAAAAGTATGGAAGCATCTGGTTTTAAGAGTCCTGGCTACAGAAATCAACTTAAATTACATGAATGTGAGCAGGAGAAGACCTTCTTTGAAGCCCAAACAACATATTTCCAGCCTGGTTCAACAAAAAGCTTTCTTTTAAATAACATTCTTACTTTACTGTACAGGGTAGGGAGTCATTAATCTGTCATGTCTATCTGTTAAGTATCTGTTTCTTTTTTTATTCCTCATGTTTCATGTCTTGTATTTCCTGTTTATTTTGAAGACCGCTTACCCCTGCCTCTGTTTCAGGTTTGTTTCTCGTCCCTTCCCCAGTCATGTGCACACCTGCTCCTGATTGTGTCTTCCCATCCCGTGTCTTACCACTCCCTGTTACCTTGTGTATTTTACCTCTTGTCTTTCCCTGTCTCGTTGCCAGTTCTTTGTCATGTTCCAGCACTATTTTCTAGTTTTGTTACCACATTTAATCTGACACTGTTTGTTTTCAGACCTCGCCTTTTGCCCCATGTTTTTCGATATCTCTGCCTTGTCTGACGGCTTACCTGTGTACTGTGTTATTAAACAGCATTTTTTGAACTGTCTTTGGCCTTGAGTCTTGCATTTAAGGTCCTCTCTCTGGTTTAGTTCATGCCATAATAGGGATGGGAATCAAAAACCAATTCCAGTTGAAAATTGTTAACAGCTCCATCAAAGTATTGATATCATGAGTCTTTTTGCTAATCAATTCCCTCATCAATTCCTTTCACTGACAGGGTTCAAGCGGTCAGAATTGTGGCTTAATTTTTTACAATAGGCGCCTACTGCACAACCTTAAGTGAGTGGAAACACCAGCAACTTGCAGAAGCAGTTGTCTATGCCCACACGGAAAATCTGCAGGAATCAATAAGGGAAAACTGCAGGTTCACCCATACCTGTCCATTTACCTCAAAATATGCATTCTTACCTCATACATGTACATATTGCAAATTAATATTATTGTTTGTCCATTTTGTGCATTGTCATTTTACTTTTGCAAATCATACTTGTTATTTACAAGTTGTACATTGAAATGCTTTGATAAAAAATATCTTTTTAAGATGTTATGACAAAGCAATAGATCTGTTAAAGAATTGGATCAATTCGCAGGATCGTTAATAGCATTGGTATCAATAAAATCTTATCAATTTCCATCCCTATGACATAATCTTGTTTTCTGCCTAAACTTTCCCTCTCTGTCTGCCAGTAGGTTGACCCAAAGTTAAGTTGGGAGGGTGTTATAGTGTGGCTATGTCCACTGACTGGCATCCAGATGTTTCAAAAGGCTCCTTAGACAATCAAACGGCTGACATCCCACTGACCAGGCTTGGATACTGAAAACTGGTTCTATGTTTTCAAATTCGTAGATTTGATAACCAATAACATTGGATTTAAACCAAATGAGGAAACACTCAGGAAGACACCAGCCAACATCAATTTACATGGTCACAAGATAAACTTTAACACCCCGTCAGACCTTGGGTTGGGGAAATGAATTTGAAAATCAAATGCCTTTTCAGAGAAATTGTGAGGAAAATTCCTGCATGTCTCAAACATAATTTCTTGTACTTGACAGCATTTCACCATTCATACATGCATTTTTATGTGGAAGAAAAAAATGTTTTTTGGGTTATTGAAGTACATGGGATTATGTTGGGCAAAAAAAAGAGAGCAAACCACATATCTCAAAGATGCCCTTGCCTTGAGCATGTACAGACTAAAACTCATAATATACTCAGTGGTAACCTCAGCAGTCTATGCATGTGTCTGATTCTTGTGGCATGAAAAATGTGAAAATTGTAACTCTCTTTCATAGAGGGCACAGCATGAATGTGAGCAGTGATGCTTTTCATTTAAGAAAGTTAGCCACATGGTAAAAAATAATTTCTAATATTGTTCACAACCTGTATGATCCAAAGTCCAAAAATATGTGACATGGGGATTTCTCAAAAACATGTTTAGAAATTCTGATGAGTTTACTCCTCTCTGTTTTGTTAGAAGATTTGCTAAAGTTGAGATGGTGTGCAACCTTGGTTGGCTGTGATGGCTTAAAACTATTCGGCGGCAGATGCATAATTGTGCCATAAAAATATGAAAATGTGAAACTGGTTGGGGAGAGAGGTTCAACATTGTCTCTTAAAAAAGGCTCAGGCTGTAGATCTGTCTGTTAGGCTGTCAGCCTTGGGGTTATAGGGCATTCACACACTGGACTAAATTAAACCCTGGAACTCATCAAGTCTTTCTTTCCTTTACAGAATCAGATGGATCCATATAGTTTCTGTTCCATTAAAATTAGCACTGGGTCATGGCCACTTGCTGACAAGTCTGTTTTGACTTACATTGTATTATTGTTAAATATTATACACAAAATATGCAAACACATTTTGTTAGAATAAATAGAAAGGCACATCAAAAACTGCCTCCAAAATATTCACCATTTTGTGTAGTTTATTAGCATTGCCCTTGGTATGTAAAGGCCTCAATAGCCAATGCAGTCTACTTGCGTAACCCTGGATTTCCACATACAAAGCGCAGTGTCACATACGCACAAGCTTTGGTCTGACTGACGGCGGAGGTCCTCGCCCACTGGCAGTGGAAGCGCAGCGCTGCTTTGTGCATCAGCAAGAAACATAATGTCAAGAGAATTATGACATTACACGATAATAGCTTTGTATATATAGGAACAGCAACATGTAAACAACTGGTTTTATAGCCAGCCTGCCTTTGAAAAAGACTATTCCACTGATGACTTTTTACTATATTTCTGTGCCTTCTCTGTTTCTACAATGGGTGAGCACATTACATAATTAAAAAGGCTTGTAACACTTTATGTTCTTAGCTCATTAATACCTTAAATATCTAGTATTTACATTTTGTTATCAGAACTTTTAATCCATAGACAAGGGAGAAACACATTCGCTCATTAACTGTGATCAATTCTAGCGAAATCTCTTTAACGCCTAAGATATGATGTCCCTATATATATGTGAGATTTTCCAGAGTGAGGAACAGGCTGTGGAAATGGACTGATTGAGAGGACTTGGGGTGATTTGCTGCAGAGTGTGTGACGTGTACAGACCTCTGCACAGACATGAGTATGTAGAAATTGGGGGTAATAGCAGCTGTTCACACGTTTCCATTTTGGTGATCAAGTTATCAGAGCTTTTACACTGCCAGCATAGGCCACACGTCCATGTGCAACTTCTGCAAAAAACTGAAGAATATGAGGCTTACCTATGCTTCCTGCGAGCCAATCATGTGTTTTGGCCAAAAGAGACAGAAACTGAAAAATTGAGAACCAAATTTACCTTTAACCCACAAGTGTGCATGTCCAGAGTGGTATGAAAAACATCCTATTACATTTCCCCTCAGTGCCTGACAGATTAAAAGCTCTAGTGGACTTCTATTTTTACTCTGAAGTTTGTCTGGGTCAGTAAGTCAATGAAGCAAGTCTCTTGTGTGGAGATTTATTGTGGTCCATCAAATTTTTGTGATAGCTTATTATTGAGGTGAAATTTATGAAAAGCTAGAGCTTTGACAGCCGGGAGGTGCAACGAAAATGAAGAACATACATACATCTGGTATGAAAGCAAAAGGGTCTTGGGCCAAAGCTGGGATGCCAAAGCATCCACCTCAAGTCTGCAAGTTTAACACATTGGTTGTGGCCTTTGAGAAAATATAGAACTCAATAAAATCTCAGTAACTGCTAATACTTCCACATATCTTGGGATGACATTAAAATATTTCTGACATACTTAGAAGATAGTGCTTCACCTTAGACTCGTGATCACTTCCAAACTTCCACATTCATGGAAAATTCACAGGAAGTTAAGTTTGAAGTATCATCTCATGTGACCCTTAAAGACTTAGAATACATGTACTACAGCTACTGTATACCAGGTTAGAACTTCTCAGCATTTAACTGGGCACTTAGTGAGTCAGAGCTTTAGTGTGGTCTTTTTTTTCTTACTAAGTCTTACCTTGACCCTGAGGTACACGCTGCAGTACAGCCAGCCACTCAGCGAGCCTGTGTTCAAAGAAAAAAACAGGGAAAATGTGTGTGTTTTGCACTGAAAATAGATCTCCAACTGGTCTTGTTTCATTCAATATGCAGAACACTGAGTCCGTCCTCAGAGAGATGGAGAGCTGTGCATCTTTTGTGCTTGTTGTGTTGGGTGGGTGGGGGGTGTGGATGCAATTCACCAGATTTCCAGGCTCACATCGGCCTGTCTTTTGTGTTTTTTTTTTTTTTTTCCTGCGCTCTATCTCTCAACCTTGTCCTCATTATCCATTCTCCTCCAGCATAATGGTGCAGGGGTTGTTAAACTCCTTCAGCCCAAGACCCAAATTTAGAAAACCCAGACCTGGTCTAATGACTACCAGTACTTACTGTACAAACAAGTTTTTTCTGGCACGCCAGGACTCTGAAACAGGCTCCTTTGCCATCACAGGTCAGGACCCACTGTATAGATGAAGAAAACCTTGCTTTAAGATACATAATCACAATAGAAAATAAAGAGTGGGCATGTATCTTCATGTGTATGTTCCATGTGTATAGGCTCTGTCTGCATACATGTGTGGGAGTGGGGGCTCTGACATTGTACATATGGGGGGCAGCCCCCTGCACAAAACACTGCATTAATTGCTCTGAAGAGAAATCTGTGCGTGGACATCATTAACAAAGACCAAGCCTTTATCTATAATTGATATGTTACGGTGCCTGGTCAGGCTCTGGCGGCCATATTGCTTGAGGCATTTCGCACAAAGATACCCGCGCTTTGCTCTGACGCCCACTCCCACTCTTATGACCTCTGACACAGCAAGAGCAAGAGTCACAAACACAGGTGTGCTGCGGGGATTGAAGCGCGGCATGTTCTGTGTGGTGAGGTCACAGCACATGTGTTATTTTCCCATATCAATTGTCTTGTTTTAACCATATTAGCCACTTTGTTAATTATGAAGCATGCTGTTCAACCTTTGAATGTTGACTCTCTGACTGTTCTTTGAATGCTTATGGAATGCCTCCTACCCTTTGCTTTTTAATTGATAGCTCTCAGTCATGTAACAAGTGTGGAGGGCTGTACAGAAATCAGACTGTCAGCTAACACTGACCAGTGTGTGGGGCTGTGGCACAAGCTTTTTGCAAGTCCATCCTTCCAAAATGCTGAATATTTGATGGCCACGACGACCTCAGGAGAGCAGAGATATTGATGTTAACAGTAAGCTTTGGGAACTGTGGACTCTTATATGACTTTCACGCCTAATGCTTGGCAGACTTGGATCAGTTCAGGGCTTAAGTTGTAACATTGCTTCATCACTGTTTCATTTTTCAACTGGTTTGGCTTTTGTTTCACACTGCTGTTTGCCAGGTGGACCAAAGCCTGTCAAATGATGCGTAATACCTGTCACTATTTGAGGCTGTGGTCTTTATTCCTGCCATCTGGCCCATTGTTGCCCTATGACCAGAAAATACACAACTGGCTTCCAGGAACAGAGTTTGCACTTCCTGGTTCTCAAGCCCAGAACAAGATGTGATTTAGATTACCCTCATCAACAATTCATGCACTGTTGCCACAGCCATGAGGACCAACTTGATTAGGTTATTTGACTATATTTGAAGAGGAAATTCTCAAACAATAGGTTACAGCATGATGTTATTCACTGGAAATATTGTAGCTGCTTCGAAGTTGAACTGCCATGTTGTAGTTCCATAGTAGCTTAACAATGGCTTTTTACTCTCGCTAAGTATATTTAAACTTAAAAGTAAGTCTTAGATTTATGTTGTTTGCTTCAGATCTTATTAACAGCAATGATCCAAGACAAAGAGAAAAATCCTTCCATGAGGCTTTTATTATGTCAGAGGTCAAGGGAACCGGCCCGATGCTAACATCTGCATTGTCTACAAAAATATATCATCCCTGCACCACTAACATGTTTTAGCTCAAAACAGGATGTATTCCGTTCAATTAAATAAAATCATGCTTCATTCAGGCTGTTTCAAGTGGAAATGACATACTGACTGGACCAACGTGTAACCATATTCCACACAGATTTGTAGACATTCATCTGTTAAGAGAACCAGAGGCTGTTGATGCTAGCAGTGCTAACATAAGCAGCATTCTTCTTGATGTTGTCAGTGAAAGCTATGTTAGCTTGCTTTCTGTAGTGATATTTCACCAAATTCAAGGTGAAATTCTCTGATTTTGCATTTGGTTGACTTATTTGGCCTATGTTTGGTTTCGGATGTCTTCACATCGACCAAAAAATGAACTTGACTCCCTGTTTTCGGGCCTTGTAGAGGTCAGTTCTTGAGCTGGTTTGTGTAAGTTTTCCCACCACCTCAAATCGACCACATTTTCTAAAAAAAAAAAAAAAAAAAAAAAAAAAAAAAAAAGCCAACCAGGATTTTTTTGGTTTGGACCCAAGAAGTTATGGAAGTGGTGTGTGGTTGCTTCTAAACCAAACTGCCATGTGGTGCTTCTGTAATTGCCTGATAATAGGTTTTTAATCTCAATATAACATTTATCCAACAAAAAAATCTTGAAAGTCATATTATTCATTAAGATCGGAAACAAAATATGCTTGTTTTTTTTTTTTTTTTTGGTTGTTTGTTTTTTCACTTAAGTCCTTAAAATCATCCATGGTACAAAAACACAATGAACTAGAACTGCCTTGAGAGCACAGCCTCTGCCAAGAAAAATGTTAACATTGTCCAGTGAGTTATTGTCAAAAATGTGAAAAAGTGCCTATCTTACACTGTTAAAATATCCTTGAAAAATTATTGGATCCACTTCCAGGATTGGATCATCTCAAAAATCAAACCACTTCTTCCTTAAACTATGACCAACATTACCAGAAAAATGTCATTAAAACCTGCAAAGAACTTGTTGAGTTATTAGTGGAAATGTGGGAAACTGCCCAATCTCGCAATATTAACAAATCCTTTTAAAAAATCCTGCGTCCTCATCCCATCACTGCCAAAATAAAATCACTTTCTTTCCTAGTACCATAACCTACACTCCCTAAGAATGTCATTAGTGTCTGTTTATGACTTTTTGAGTTATACTGATAAAACATCCTGTTAACAAACACACTAATTGTTAAGGGCACCTGCTTATTATCTTCCACATTAACCTAAAGTATTTCATCCCTGCCCCCCTTCAGTGTCATAGGTCGTCATAGCCTTTAGAGCGGTGCAGGGCTGATGTATAATTGCAGGCTGGTTTCATTGACTAAAAGCCACGGGATCATTTGCTGTTTCTTTTTTTAACCATTGCTGATTTAAAGGTCTGTAGAGAATAAAAAGTTAGGGAACATAATCATTTTGTTTATCATGATAATCTTCATGAACAAACCTTAATTTCATGATTTATTAAGTTTAACAAAAGCGTGTAAAAGAGACACTTCGAACGTATGAAGTCACGTTTTTACCTTTTGTTTGAAAAGTTAATCTTGATTAGATGACCTTATCAGTTAGTCCTCATTGCTGAAACAATAGTATACATATTATCATTTCTTAGAAAATGATCAGAAATGGGTGAATCTGGTCCGTGGCCATTTTTGAGGTCCTTGTTTCACACTGGTCCCGCTGACCAGTGTGAAACAATCCCCCCGGTTTGGTTACTTCTCAGTTTGACACCATATGAATATTGACTTTATTCACATGGAAGCTAACTCTTTTTCATTCCTCTGTTGAAATAAATAGTTATATTTGATATGCATCACATATTTTGTTAAATCGCATAAACAAGCTGCTGTGGCTTTTTTGGGACTTGAGGGATGAGGGCTTTTCGTGCAGAATTTTGGCAGCTTCAAGACTGGCTGACGCATTGCATTGTTTCCCCATATATACTTGGCAGGGCTTTTTGGGTAAATTTACGGTCCCTTAAGTATATATTTCTAACATTTTTTGAAAATCCAGATATTATCACTGTCAGTGCACAAGAGAGACTTCCCTCTCAACAAATGAGGAACAGTGTTTCTTCTTATAAATGTTGCTCTTATACCATCATTTAAACATCCATCTGCTCATTTTATCCTGAAATCTGAATTACGCTTGGACAATTCTGCCATTACAACCTCATCTTACCTGCTTTGACTACAGAATATTAAGTTAAGGCCTGTGTTCATAGGTTCAAAGTTGAGTCAGCTCTTTTTACCTTGACAGAGCTGACCTCCTCTTCTCTAGGTAATGTCCATAACACCATTTTATAAAACTCATGGAAGTATCAAAAACATGAAAACACAGTCGACATGTCCTACCACTGATTGCAGCTAAAGACCAGAAGGTAGTTCCCCCAACAACACGAGCAAAAAGTCCTGCCCTGTTCCAGACTATGTGTGTGATCTGTTTCAAACCAAAATCCCTCAGGATGTGGAAACAAATAAAATCTGAAAATCATATATAGCTATTGCAGCCACTGAGGAGGTTATGTTGTTGCCGGCACTTGTCTGTTTGTCAGTCTGTCCATCAATCTGCCTTTGAGCAAAATAACCCAAAAAGTTCTCAAAAATGTTCTGTTAAATTTCCAGGAAATGTTGGTCATGTTGTTGGTTAGATTTTGGTGGTGATCTGAAGATGGATGCAGATCCAGGCTTTTTTTTTTTTTGCAAGGTAGAGCAGTTTTCCCTCACTTTTAGAAATTTGAAAAGTTCTTAAAAGATTTTGATATTAACATTCAATTCAGCAGCAACTGGATCAGCCTGATTCAATGTCTAGAATGAGGCTGATCCATCTTGCAAGTTCCAAAACTAGAATGACTGTAAGTAGCCCAAAGTGGCAAATCAGTGTCCTTTAGAGCAGGAAGAGCCAGGAGAAACAAGCAAGCAGGAAGAGACAGCTGTACAGAGATTAGCATAGATGCTAACAGCTTTAGTAGCAGTTTTATCAGACCCCAAGAGCATTTCTTCATAAAATAAAAACCAACTACAAACACTGAAAACCTGTATGTTGTACAGATTTTTTGCTCGACTTTCAACATGTTTTGTACAAAGTTTGGTTTTCTGTTCTGTAGTGCAGAACGTGAGCCAATTGGTCCATAATAAATGTGATGGTCCAATCACCTGCCAGATAAACTTCTGAAAGGTTCTGCCCTCCCAAACACTTTCTATGGGCAGATGAACAAGTGAAATATATTGAACGGTTAATCTGGTGTGTCAGGTAAAATATTGTGTACTCAAACTGTAAATAAACATTTGACTATAAACAGCTTGATAGCACATTAGGGCCCTGGAGCAGTAAGCCACTTGATCTAGCTGAGGGTGTTCCCGGCAAAACCCATTCAGTTAGTGCTCCCAACAACAGCTGCATCCAGTCTGCTGGAAACAAACAGATGAGAAAAAATGGAGGACCTGCAAAGCCACTCTGAGCAGACAATAACAGCACTGAATCATGAGGAGAGTTGTGTGGTAGCACTTTGGGCTCCACTGTGTTTCAATAATGTGCAAAGCAAAATGGCTATTGCAGACGAGATTCATATGAGAGGAGATGTGGCAAATAGTAAAATGATCCACTTGAAATACCTTGTATGTGTTGTGCGGGTGTTAATGATCTTACACACTTATAACCGAATCTTCTTTATTAGCTTTATTATATATTTTTAGTTTCTTTATTATCTTTATTAGTGTGTATGCTGTTGATTTCAGGCCACCTTAAACTTTTCTGTTTTTTTGTTAAAGGCCTAGTTGGATTTGTAAATAAAAAAATTCTGCTCCAGCCCTTATGATCGTTGCATTCTTTCTAATACAAATAGCTTTTTCAAGTAATTTTTTTCAAGTTGACGCTCAAATGTTCTTCTTTGCTTTCACAGACATATTTAATCAGGAAAATGACAGCCATCTGCAGAATAAACAAGAAGAGAAGAAGAAAGAATATAACCTTGTGCTTGTGTGTGTGTGTTATAGTGTCTTTATCATGTGGGGGTATGACACAAGCTTACCTTTAATACCTCCATAGAACTCATTAACCACGACACCTTTGGGAAATTCATTTTCATATATCTACACAATCGCAATTATGCCACTTAATTGATATCTTTATTTGCTTAATTGGTGGCTTTATTCCTCGCTGGGGAAAGAGAAGCTTTTTGTGCAGAAACATGGCACTTCAAACGCTCTTTTCCACCATTCTTTCATCACCTCGTTATTTTCCACATGTCAGGGATGTCACAACACATCCGATGTGGTTTTTAATGAAGAACGACTGATGCTGTTCACCTCTCTTTTTCTTTTCAGTCAGAAAAAAGGAGCTGGGATTCGTTAGTTTGATGACTGGATTATCATTTAGCATTAAAAAAAACAATTAGCATGATGATAAATTAAGGATGTACTGGCCTATGCTGATGACTAAGAGTGCCTCTTATGCACCATTCTTAGAGAACATGGTGTTAAAGCCTAATCCGTAGGAGATTCTGACACTGGTCATTGTTTCATCCTTTGGTCATGTTTTTTGGTAAATCAGGAAATAAAAATATCACATGGTAAAACTATTGATTTTGCATTTATCAGCTCTAAAACATATGAGATTATCAAGGACAACTACAAAAAAAACTTTAAAACATATTTAAGCTTCAATAAATGTACAAATACAGAGAAATTATAGTTAATTTATGTCAGTTTCTTGCTTATTCAAACCACATTCACACTTTGGTTACTAAGGCTCCTCAAGACGTCCGTCAGATTTTCAAAATAATTCATTTATGCACATGGCTGCACCAGAGGGGTGGGCACTCTGAGGTTGAACTTATTGGCCAAGAACAACTCTGCCCTCACTTATTAATCCTTTTTAAGAACTTGAGCAGATTCAGGTGCAGACATTGTTTTACAGGATCCACACGTTATGTGAAAAATGTGTATTTAGCCAATCAGAAGGTACAAACCACTGTAGATTAACGTGGCGTCAGAACAACAAATTATTTTAATAGTGTAACTCTCTATATATTTGCAAGTCATCCAAGAATTTATGCTAAGTAAGAAGACAGTACTGTTGAAAAAAGAAGACATCTTTGAGTTGAAGAATGATGCCAGCACATGGTAAAAGGAAAATAAGTGGAATTTAAGATCTTACATTATGCTATTCTGAGTTTCAAATGCTACTTAGTGTGGTTAACATGTCTCAGTGCTTAAAAGAGTACTTGTGTGAGCAAGACAATAAGTCTGAGGCACCAGGATTGCTCCCTACCCTTGTTTGCAGTGCCAGTAGCTACCTAATATGTCTCCTCTCATTCCCTTCACAATAAGAGGATTTATAGTGTACCACTTTATGTTTTTGCAGTTCTTTCAAAATTATACATCAATGAAAAAATACTGTATCGTTAGAAAAAGGAGACATCTTTGAGAATGACACCAGCAAGTAGTGAGATGGAATAAAATGTTGCCTGGCAGCCTGAAAAGTGGGATTCAAGAGCTCATATTATTCCATTTTGAATTTCAAATGCCCCTTAATGTGGTTTACATGTCTCTTATTGCTTGGTAGAGTGCTTGTGTGTGCAAGACAAAGAAGTTGGGGATCCAGGACTTCTTTTCCCCTTTACAGTGCCTAAAATGGCTCTCCCCGTCCCCTTTACCAAAAAGACTCCAGTGTTACATCCTAATATTGTTTTGTTGGCAGTTCAAGCCCATTAGCTCAGGCTAGTGAGCTCAGTGCAGAACAGAGACTGTTGCCAACATGTCGCTGTGCAGTGCTGAACTGACCAATGATCAAAGAATAGAGCAGTCAGTAATTTAGAGCAGATTGGACCCACATGGGGAAGACAGCCTAACTGCTATTTCACAGATGATGCAGGTGCTGACATGTGTGCCAGCCAGGGCTCGAGAATACTATGGCTTTCATAACAGATGCATATGTGTGCTACATTGTGGTTGCATCTCCCTGCTCTCAAAGCTCTAGTTATCCATACATGTCACCCCAGTAACAAGCTTCTATAGCAAATTGAGGGAGAATCCCAATAAATCTCAAATCTCTCAAATGGTTGTTTTGCCTTGTGACTTTTTCCACTCGTATTTTGTTTTTTATTAGGTCCAAACTGCTTCATTAGAAACACTAATCTAAGATACTGGTGAATGAGGCCCTAAAAGTATCTTGGTACAGTTATTTAGAGGTCGCCTCTTGGCGTGAATGGGAGGAATCCAAACTGGCATGAGCGTGCCTTTGCATTTAGCAGGAAATGCAATTAGCATTTTTGATTAATAGGTGGACAAACAGCTCCTTGCCTCACATCTTTTTTCTGCTGTTGCCAGGTTAGAAAGCAGCTTAGCGCAATTAAGCGCTGCAAGCTTTGGCCGTGAAGTGTTGCAGAGTAACCCGTGGACATGTTTCCTTTTCTGCCAGCGCCAGAGCCTCCTCTACAATGCGCTGCAGCCAAGGCCTACTCCACAGTCTTTTATCCTCAGCGTGTAGTTTCACCCACTCCTATTGATTCTTTATTGACCTAAGAAGTCCTCCAGTGCCACCGCTCCTCATCCTCCCCTCCTATCAACCGCCCCCCAACACCCCTCCTTCTCTGAGTGCAAGGTGAAAAGGAAGACCGAGCTTGACATTGATTTCTTCGCCGACTTTTTTCTCCCTCTTCCTCTATTTCTGTTCTCATGCGTCGACCCGGCCTCTCTGTCTCTTCTCTCTCTCGCTCGCTCGTACGACCAACCTCTCTCTGAAAAGGCTTCAGCGCCACGGACGCCTCGCTACGCCGCCGAAAGGTGCTGAGGCAGTTTCTGAATAACAGCTCCTACATATGAAAAGAGATGTAATGCTACCTTTGATCTGCAACTAGAAGCCATAATAGTGCAGGTTCAAAAGTACAAGCAAAGACTTGAGTGCCAAAAAAAAAAAAAAAAAAAACAGATTTGTCGGCTGGAAGGAACCTTTCAGAAAGAGCAAGTACATACCAGTTAGAGTTCTGCCATACAGTCAATAATACTGCAGCATGAAAAAAAAAAATCTATTCATGCATGAGATGTACAACTACGCCTAAAAAATAGTCGATTTTTTTTAGATTCTGACAATATAACAATAAAAAAGAGAAGAACAATCAACCATTACTCACATTGTCAAGCCAATTATAGCTCAGCCTACTTCCTCTATGGAGATTTGGGGAATATTATTACACAAACAAGGACACACTCACGCACACACTCAATAATAAGTCGACCCCCTGGAAGGCTGCCCCCCCCTCCCGCCCCTTTGTACGGCACATGAGAAACCAAATCTCTCAAATGGAGAAATAAACAAAACAAACGAAAATACACAAGATGAAAGAAGGAGAGAGACAATAAAGGAAAAGTGTCCCTGGTGGATTGTTCTATCCCTCCTCTTTTCTGTATTTTTTTTTCTCCTCTTATTATTTTATTCGTTTGTTGCCCGGCCATTCATTACATTCGCTCTCTTTCCATTGTTATTGTTGTTGTTTTCGTGTGTGTCTCCCAGATCTTTCTTAGTAATTCTTAAATGGTTTCGACTCCTTCTTTGATCTCATTTAGAAAGTGAAAGAAGCCAAAGCTTTGGAAGTTATTTTGATTAGACTTTTATTAACTTCTGTCTCTGTTCTTAATGCCGTCTCTGAAGAATTCATTGGAAATCCTGTGATACTGAGCGGAGAGAACAGACTAATATTACTATAATTTCCAGGAGTGTGCGTGCATGCTGTGTCTGTGAGGTCTGGAGTCAAAATCAGTTTTATTGTATTCTTGATTAAGGCTCACACACTAAAGTTTGACTTTGTCATTTTAAAGCACACATTCATTTATGCAATACAAATCTGCATGATTATGTTTTTTCATATTACAAAAATTATACCTTAAACAGCTGTAGAAGTGAATCTGTCCCTATCATATGATTCAAGTCAATCTGGATTCTGAAGGCGGTAATTGGATTTTGATTCTAACTTGGATATGGACCTAAAGAGGGGACGCATTGATGCCAGAATTTGTGCGACAGACTGGCACTTCCTGACCTGACACACCAGGACCATTCAAAATATTTCACTAATCCATCTGGCAAAGAGTCCAGATTAGTTAGGGTAGAACCTTTCAGAGGCATATCTGGCAGGTTATTGGACAATTGTTCCATCAATCATCATTCACTACAGGCTAATCAGATAATGTAGAAGGAGGGCACTACTCCTCTACAGAACAAGAGCCACTTCGTAAAACAAACTCTCGCAAAAACATGTCAGAAGTGGAGCCAAAATATCCTTACTATAAAGAAGTTTGTAGCACTGATATTTGGTCAAAATCTGATAAAACTGCGACTGAAGCTGTTAGCATCTATGCTAATCCCTAGAAGTGCAGTCACTTCCTGCAGTTGTCTCGCTTGTCTCTCTCACCTCTTCCTGCTCTTAAAGACTTTGATTGGGCCATCCCGCTTTGGGCCAAGCACAAACTTTGTAGATTAGAGCTTGGCAAGATGGATCTACTTGATTACATTACACAAACCACACCTCTGGTGAAATTTTCATGTAAATCCATCCTGTAGTTTTTGCGTAATCTTGCTAAAAGACAAACGAACAAACGGACAAACAAACATACAGACCCCAGCGAAAACATAACCTCCTTGGCGGAGGTAATTATGGTCTGTGAAAGGAAACCACAATATGCACGGCGAGAACATGTAACTCCGCACAGAAAAGCTCTGACTGAAACAAGGATTTAACCAGCAACCTTCTTCCTGTAAGGCATGTGCACTACCTGTGGCACCGAACCACCCTTCTTTTGAAAATCTATAACTCAAACACGTCAGTGAGCTTTGGGGTAATGTTCTCATAAAGGAGGACATGTTTTTGCTAGCCTTTTCCTGTTTGTCTGTCCGTGAGCCAAATAACTCAAGTTGTCAACAGGTTTTGATGACATTTTCAGGGACTGTCGGTCATGGTAAAATGAAGAAGTGATTAGATTTTGATGGTGATCAAACCAAATGTGGATCCAGAAATTTTTGTAAAGATTTGTGAACGCTGGGCAGTGAGGCAGTTTTTTTCCATAATAGCTCAGCTAAGTTTGTCAGAAATGCCTTTGCAGGGTTTATGCTCTCTGGGCACTTTTGGTCGATGTTACGGTTTTAATTCGTAGAGCAGCGGACTAGTTGTGATGTAAGTCAAGGGTGCTCATAGAGTTAGTCTATGTTTGACATTGACAAAAATGGCTCATATTAATTGTGTTATTATAGAAGATGATATTTTATAAATTGATAAGTGTATAGTAATCTACAGACCTGAAATTATAAACTTTTAAGACGAGTCATTAACTGTATTTGTACAAGGGCCAGTTTTTTGTATGGCAGACATTATGGGGGCTGGATTTCAAAAACAATGTAATAATATAGATATTTAGGTCTAAATAACATCCAGATGCAGCCATTTTAATATTTTCCCTCCTACAAAACCACGAAACATTTTTCTACTTCACATTTTCAGAATTTTTAAATCTTTGGCAGGCCTGACGGGAAATTGCGGGGACCTGATGTGGCCTTCGGGGCACCTGTTGATGATTTCTTCTGAAAGGTGTCAAAGAAAACATAAACAGGTCAGGATGAGGAAGTTACAACTGAAGAGAAATAAAGTTTTGTTGTGATGTGAACAAGCAAAGAGCAGAGCAATCTCTTAGGACTGACCCATGTTCAACTCCTGTTCACATGGAACTCTTCTCCACTTCGGCCTCAAAGTTCTTGTTTGAATATTTGCTACTACCACCATGATCTGCACCAAAGGTTTCAATATGAGTGAGCAGAGATTCTGAAAGATGTCTGCCAACATGTTTTTCTTTTTTTTTACTTTAAATCATTCAGACAATGAAAGCCTAATGCACAGACACATGGGCTGCAGCTGAAATAAATGTGTCTATAATATCATCTTATCATTAATAAAATATATATATAGTAGATTGTTTTGTTCCAGTCAAATTGTAACTTTGTCCTTCTATGTTGATGTGCACTGAGTAACAGTAAATGTGCAGCACAAATCTCCCAGGTTAAACCATGATGAGTCTCCACTCCTCAGAGAATATTTATGAGGCTCTAAATGGCCAGGGCTGCTTATTAAAGCACCTTATTTGAACTAGATAACGTGATTACGATAAGATCAATTAACGCCCGGCGATAACGGCAACTGCAGCCCATTGTGGTTTTGATGACATTTGCGTTTGGTCTGGTAATGTATGTCCTATGGTGATAATTAAGACGGCCGCTTCAGAGGCGGGCGCTCTGAATGGGAGGGAAGGCATTACACCCGGACCTTTCGCCGATTAGCATCTCCGCTCCGTCTCGCCCGCCACCAGCTTCAAGTGGGGCTTTTGAAGAAGCCCAAATTGATTCTGCATCCCACCGCTGCCGCCGTGCTTGACTGTAATTTCTTGATGTCTTGATGTGTGTAATGTTTACAGAGTGTCGGAGGGAAAGCCTCGAGCAGCAGACGACTGCAGAGAGGAGCTCTTTGAATACTTTAAGGTAGGCTTTAACATTAAAAGACGTTATCAGAGTTCTGTGGTATGGATTTGTAGGATGACAAATTTACAAATCTTTTTTGGTGACCTCATTGTTTTTACCAGAAGTCATAAAAAGGCTGTTTTGTATTGGCTTCAGTTTTTTTCTAACTTTATTTAAAATCCACTCAAAGTAAAATGGCGAAGGAAAAGGTGCTAAGACAAAAACATGAGGGAAAAGTACAGTTAGGCAAAAGAAAAGAAAAACTAGTTTGAGAGGATTGGCCTGTTGAGTCATTATCCACAGAATCTGTGCCACAGTTACTTTGGGGTCATTAGGAAAAGTTTCTGAACATTTTCTAAGCATGAAGAATGCATATAAAGATTTAATACAAAGGTAAAAGTCACTCAAGCTTCATAAACCTCATTATTAAAAGAAGCTCAAACCAAATATCAAAATTGGGAAGAAAGTGGTTTTGGATGTGACACAGTTCTTGGAGCATTGCTTTGCATTTTATGATTTTCAAGGGTTAGTTTGTGTTTTTTAAGTGCATTTGCCTGAGGCCCATGGCACTATTAAATATGATTGTCATTAAAGGAGCTTGCAAGCTTTGTCCCTGGGAGAGATATCTGAGGCCAGACAGTAGTCAGTACATAACAGTACATTTTTCCACCAAAAGCCTTCTAACCCACTTACAGATTTAAACTACTAGTGATGCAACAAAGGGCTACATATCCTTGCACCTTCAAATCCCCTCATTTGATCAGGTCAGGGTGCTGCAGCAGGGTCAAGAAGTGGTCAATGGAGTAAAAACTGATATAAATCGCTAAATATGGCTTGTTAATTTAAATATGGACACCAGAACTCACAGCCGTACAACAAAAAAGGAAGAGGACCATTTCTAAACATGCAACATGTTAGTTCTCAAAGCAGATGGGCTACAGCAGAAGAAGAGTACACAGGTTGTCACTCCTGTTAGCTAAGAACAGGAAACTGGGTCTTAATTCACACATGTGCAACAAACTTGGACAAAAGAAGATCTTATGAGTCTTGATTCCTGTTGCAACATTCAGACAGTAGGGTCAAAATTGGGCATAAGCAACATGAAAGCATGGATCCATCCTGCTTTGCATCAGAAGCCCTAGCTTAGGCTGGGGGTGGGGTTGAGGTGTGGGGGATATTTTCTTGGCACATTTTGGGCCCTTTAGTTCTACTTGATCATGGTTTAAACGCCACAGCTTCCTGAAAAGTGTTGGGGACTGAGTCCATCTCTTCAGGACCGCAATAGATCTTCTGAAGGCTACTTCCAGTTTAAATTAGACATCATGATACAAAGCATCTCACAATGAGCAGGGGGATGAGTTCACTGTACTCTAATGTCAGCCTCCAGACCTCAATCCAAATACAACCTTTTAGATGTGGTGGAACAGGATGTGCAGTCAACAAACCTGTGTGATGCTATCATGTCAATAACTCTGAGGAATGTTTCCAGCCCTTGTTGAGTCTATGCCACGAAGAAATAAGGCAGTTCTGACAGCAGGTGGAGAAGTTTGTTGCACAGGACATTCAGTTTATTTCATAAAAAATCTTGATCTAAAGTTTAATGGAAGCCATCCACCTTGTCAGCTTGACTTCAGAGCCCAGCAGGTACAAAATCATTGTAGCTATGGTCTCTAAAATCTTCTGCTTTGACGTGTAAGGGAGACCTGTCTTTTGGATTATTAAATTCTTGCAAACAAACACTATTCACTCAGTTCTGCTCAAAGTTCATACAAGTAGAAGCACTTGAAGAGAAAATTTTCTTTGGGAAGCTACATTTACAGATTTTGGTAAACCATTTGAAACATATTTTGCCAATTCACTTGATTGAGTTAACTGATTCTTTTATTCCAAATTCAGCCCAGAAAAGAGGAAGCAACGTTGTTTTTGGCAAGGACATGGGCCTGTAGACAACACAGTTAAAAAATATCCCCATGATCAGAGATGCTGTGCGAGTTCAGCTCGATGTCCTCGGCTGACAAACACCTGTTCTAGAAAATAAAGACAACTTCCTGTGAAAAGCAGCTGTGTTTGTGCAGATGTGTGATGGTTGAGGGACAGTTGGGAGGTGTTTACCACTTACTGTTGTTTCAGTTTAGATGACCTCTGCTGCAGAGTGTCAATGCACAGACGTATTTTGAAAAGGGGAACATCAAACACCACAGCAGGATTAGTGAATTTAATGGGAGGGCCCTTTTATTCTGTTTGTTCTCTTGGTACATTTATCCCAATCATTGCTCAAGGTTTTACTTCCATGAAAACATGAAACAATAGTTCTTTCTGTAATTAGGCTCCTCTTTTCAGTTCTAAGCATCAAGCGAATAATTCAGCTAATCAAAGTCAAAGTCACTTTTTAACGGCAATTTCTGCCATATGTACAGGACATACAGAAAGATCGAAAAAGTGTAGCACTTATGAACATAAAAAATATCAATATGAAAAAAAAATAAGGTACAAAATTAACACAGTTGCAAAATACAATAAATAGAATGTGCAAGGTAAATGAAAAAAACACACAAGATAAAAAATGTTCAGGGACATAGATTATAGATAAGAATGGACTGTGAATGTGCATTGGTTAAGACAAATATTTTTTAAAAATGTGAGATATGATGTAAGAGCAATATCTAGAGTAAACCTTGCTTGGTCATATTATTCATTTATTGAAGTTTTGATAACATTTTATAACCAAATCAATTAATCAATTTATACCGCTGTTTTAATTAACTATAACATAGGAACAAGTTGAACCTAAACATAAAAAAGATGGATGCCTTTCTATGAAGCCCCTCTTAATGTTTATAATGCATTATTAACATATTATAAGCATCTTTTTAAGACATTATAATGCACTTATTATGTGTTCAATAATAGTTACAGGCACTCCTGATAATTAGTAATGTTTTATTGTAGTAATTATAAGTCATTACAATGCCAGTGTTCATAATAAGCTACAAACTTACTTGTAGTGTTATATTGTGCGTATAGCGATACTAATTTTTACCTATATATTGACCATTTGCAGGTGACGTCTCACCATTCCATCTGGCTGGATGGCAAAAATGATGCCGCTCAGCCTGCACGTTAATGGATGTTAATGCTAAATTTTTCTAAATGTCCCCGTGGTGAACTTAAACTACATGCCCAACCATAATTATCTACCGTTGTGCTGCGGACCATTCTAACAAAGCTTTAAATGTCAGTTTTATATCTGTAAATCATTTTAGAAAGCTTAAACTATCGTATGCAACAGGCACACTTCATGGGCTAATGCTGATGCTTGCAATCTTTAAGTAAACTTATCACTGAAAAACATGGCTTTGTCTTTATATAATAAACAGTCAGTGTGAGCCGAATACGTAGTTTGAACTTAACTTTTCATTTGACCCTTCTGGTTTGTCTTTGTTTTGAAATACGTTGATTTTGGTCCCTAATATTATAAACATTCATTACAACAAGGAGGGTTTGCATTAACCACTGATATCCTCTGATCCCAAAACATCCTGGTTTTTCAGCATATTTGACAATATAAGCCCAAAATTTATACACCTGTATCAACAGGTAAGCTAGATGGTCTCATTGTTTTCAGTTCTCATTGAGGATTCTGCCATTTATCATTGAAAACCGCTAAGTCTACATTAGCAGACATTATTGCTGTGTGCACTCTGTGTTCATACATATTTCTTTCAATTTTTTACCCTTTTTTAAGCATTATATTATTTTAACCTACTTCTTTAAAGAACATACAAAGTGCCGCATATATATTAGTAACAAGGAGTTCTTCAAAGTGGTCTAGGCTGCCCCCCTGTCCATCAACTCGTCAGTGTCCATTAAAAAAATCTCCCTGACTCCCCCTCATTGTATTAAGGCTGCGCTCATGGCTCCTGATGCCACATCAATTGTAGTTTTCATCTTGTGGGAGTGATGTTGTCACACAGTTTCAGTGTCTTATGCAGTCTAATGAATATCTCTGAGCATCTTCAGATTGATCTCAGCTGTTCCCAGGGGGGTCTCCACGGGGCAGGTTGGAGAGAATAGACATCATGTAGAAAAAAAAAGATAATGATGAGACGAGTGGGGGAGGAAAGGAGAAGTTTGATTGACAAGCGCAGACTGCAATTAGCATGTTCTCTCAAAGCATCTGTGTATTAGTGGTGTGTGCGTTTATTTTGGTGGTGTTTAGTGTGTGCAGTGATCTGGATCCGTGATCCGGCAGTTCTGATCCGACACACCGGGATGAGGAGCGCTGGGTGTGAGGCGCCACTGCCAGATGGCATCCTGTACACCCAACCCTTCCTCTGACGCACACACACATCCACGCACACGCACGTCTGACCGCACCAGTGGTCTGATGGAATGGTCTTGATACTGTCAACCTGCCAAACTTCACATCAAACACACGCTGTGAAAACGGTGTAAAATTAATTACTCTTTGTTTGTTTGAAGGCTGTGAAATCATGATGAATTTAATGGATAGTCCTCGTTTAAGTAACACATTATGCCCGACACAGTGTAACTGCCACATTTAAATCTATTAAACGAGGACATACTACACCATTACACACGTACTATCATGTTTCTGTCATGTTTTTCATTGTTTGTGATAATTATAAAGAATTAAGTGTTGGTTAATTCGGGGTTCCTCTTGACCAGTTATAAGTCTTAAAAGGCCTTAAATTCAATTTTAGAAAATTAAGGCCATGAAGAGTCACAAAATGTTTTTTCTAACTGTGAGAGGCCTTTAATTCCAAGATGGCACGCCAACAAAAACCACCTTAACAAATGTATTTCAGACTTCTTGAAGTAAGTGGGAAGGTAACCAGACATGCCAGATATAGTTTAAGATGGACTATAGAGGTCTCCAACCACCAGGACGTAGAACGCTTGGTAACATAGTTGCCAAGCAACTTTGGGCTTCTTTTTTTGAAAAGTTGCTTGTAAACATTGGCAGTTGCAGGTTGTGTTTTTTTGGGCTTGTTCCAAAAGTGCAGTTGCTCATTTGGCCTTATTGTGCCCCCAAGCCCAGGAGGGATCTGCACACTCTACTGCCAATATAAACTCACCTCAGAAGTTACACATCTATTTATTCCCACTCCAAACACATATGTAAGTTTAACTGTAAAACGAGGGGCAAAAATGATGTTTCCACCAAAAAGAAATCCTTATAGTAAGAATTACATTTAATTCTAATGTAGCTATTACTGTTTTCACCATAACAAAGCTGTAGAGGATCAACATAAAACTTAGATAAAAGCCTGACTATGCATGTTTTGTTGCAAAAATCAAGGTTAGACAGACTGTTTCGCAATAACAGAGTTATAAGTAACAGTAACCCCTCCCTTCATTTCTGTATAAAGATAAGAATGTTCCGCCTCCAAACAAAAGGATGTTGAATAAGTAAATTAAGAGCCAAATAAGAAAAAATGCCCTTTGAAACTGAAATGCGATATAGATGAAAATCAAAATGAGCTTTATGTCGATTTGAACTTGTAGTCCAACCTTGTGCTCTTGCACTCTCAAACCTGTGCTCTGGACCTATTTGTAAATATATTTGACTGTAGACAATGCAATACATGTACCCAGAGGACACCAAGGCAAGTCAGAGCCGTGGACTTCTTGATGAGGAAGGATTCAATTTAGAGGCAAGAATCAATAAAATACCCATCAATAATCAAAAGAAAAATCAGATCAGCTTAGACTGTTGACCAATGGATAAAACACACCATCAGCAGTATGCACACTTTTTTACAGCATTTGCCACCACACACAAAAAGTTTGACAGTTTAATTAGTCACTGTGTCAACAGGTGACTTTTAGCCAGTTTGATCTGCTCATGTCTGTTTGATTGGGGTTAAGTAACAGGTCCATGGTTCTCACTGAGCCTTTATTTTGGTGCATTATACTCTGAACAACATGTGTTTGCCCCCCTGAATGGGAGATCATTCATGGGGGTTGACACATTCATTATCAATTAATCAATCAAACTTTATTTGTATAACATTTTTCATACAAACTTTCGTAGCACAAAGTGCTTCACATAGAAATGAAGAAACAAAACAAATTAAAATAAATAAAAAAAATAGAAAATTTAATACAATGAAAAATAAAACCCACCGCCGCCCCACCCCCGACCCTCACAATTCACATACAGCACACGCCCTTACTTACACAAACACTCATACAAAGAAGAAAACCTAATAAGAGGACTGAGGAAACGCCATCTTTAATAAAAAATGAGGAAACACTGGAGCTAAGACTAAAATAACAATAAAAAGAAATCCTGATAAGAAATTAGATTAAAATAAATCAATAAGCATACTATAGGAAAATAAATAGGTAAATGAAATGCAATTTTAAATAATAATATGGTAAAATGAGATAAAATGTACTGAGGTAAGATAGTGGAAAAAAAATCAGTAAACAGATAATAAAATTTCGAACAATAAATCTGAGCTAGAATTGAGAAATAAAACATATTAAATGGGTTAAAATTAATAAATAAATAAGACTAAATAATAATAATAACAAATATAATCAGTTAAAAGCCAGACTAAAAAAGTACGTCTCGAGTTTGCTTTTAAAAATATGAACAGTAGGTGCTGCTCTCAGGTCTTCAGGCAGAGTGTTTCACAGACGAGGGCCATAGCATTGAAATGATGCCTCACCTTATGTTTTAGTTCTAACTTTGGGTACTATCAAAAGGCCACTACCTGAAGACCTGAGGGCTCTACTTGGTTCATAGGGTAAAAGCAAAATGGATAAATAAAAAGGAGCCAGATCATTTAGGGATTTAAAAACTAGTAAAAGAACCTTAAAATCAATTCTAAAAGATACAGGTAGCCAATGCAGAGACTTTAAAATCGGGGTAATGTGGGCTCTCTTTCTGGTCTTAGTCAGCATGCGTGCAGCTGAATTTTTAAGCAGTTGAAGCTGTGAAATATTCTTTTTTGGAAGACCAGAAAGAAGAGCATTACAATAATCAATCTTACAGGTAATAAAAGCATGAATAAGAGTCTCTGCTTTGGCCTGAGAGAGAAACCGGCGCACTCTGGAAATGTTCTTTATATGATAAAATGACTTTTTTGTTACATCTCTGATGTGCAGGTCAAAGCTGAGGTCTGAATCAAAGATAACACCAAGATTTTTGGCCTGCTGACAAGGATCAAAAGACAGTGCTCAGAGTTTGTTTCTCTCTCTGTGGACCTGTACCGATGACTAAAACCTGAGTTTTGTCCTGGTTGAGCTGAAGAAAGTTCTCTGCCATCCATGACGATGTCTGAAATACAATTAAAAAGGGCATCAGTGGGCCCTGTGTCATCAGGAGACACAGCGATATAAAGCTGTGTGTCATCAGCATAGCTGTGAAAGTTGATGCTGTGTCTCCTGATGATGTCGCCTAGAGGTAACATATAAATGTTAAAAAGTGTGGGACCTAAAATTGAACCCTGGGGGACGCCACAGTTTACATCTTAGAGTCCTGACTGGTATTCCCCCATGTTCACATGAAACTTTCTTTCTGTCAGATATGATTTAAACCAATTAAAAACAAATTAAAAATTATGTGTCATCGGATGTTGTCGGGCGCTACTGCTGCCGTGTAAAGGACAAAATGTTTGCCAATTTGTAGGTTAACTCTCAAAACAACATGTTGGAACAGGAGTAAAGACCTGTTTCCCTTAGCTGCATTTTAGGATTATGATAACGGGCTCTTCTGCTGCTCAATGGTACATCACTGCTCCTCATCTTTACTTTGGAAATATGCAGCTTATTAGAATGTTAGTACACTATTTGATCAATACAATAACTAAGCTACGGAATAGCTAGTTGACCCAAAAAACAACAAAACTGCCACAAATCTCCTGTAAAATGTAGTTAACATACTGACCACCAATTTCCCAGTGTTCCACATGCGCTGTGCACTCTGCAACAAATAGCCTGTCTCATCAATCTAACCTTGCACAGCAGTTGGACCTGCCTGATTCATATTCTGTAATCAGGCGGATCCATCTTGCCAAGCTCTAATCTACAACAATTGGGAGTGACCCAAAGTGGGATGACCCAATCAAAGTCTTATAGAACAGGACGAGGTGGGAGCTAAGAGTGAGACAACAGCAGGAACTGACTGCTCGTACAAGGGTTAGCACTGATGCTAACAGCTTCAGTAGCAATTTTATCAGATCTGGACTGCATTTCTTTATTAAATGTAAAACAAATATTAACACCACTAACTTCTCTATAGAAAGGATACTTTAGCTCCATTTCCTAAATGTTTCGATGAGAGTTAATTTTATGAAGTGGCTCACATTCTGTACTGCAGTAGCCCCCGCCTACTGCATTATCTGATTGGCCCGTAATAAATGAGATTGATGGAACTTTCGTTAAATCACCTGTTGTATATGTTCCTGAAAGGTTCTGTCCTCCCAAAACACTTTCTATGGGCTGTTTTCTGGATGGACTAGTGAAATATGTTGAACAGTCCATCTGGTTTGCCAGGTTATCGGCAATCAGCCTGCGTCTTTTCCATCCACGGAGCATGCCAGAGGTGCACCTCCACTCAGGATTGCTAGAAATACACAGAGAGTCTATTTTTTGGTAGGAGACGCTCAAACCCCACGTTAATCTCCACAAGCAGATCGACCCAACATGGGGAATCAAGCCACAGACTTTCTGGGTCATTTCAAAACACAGAACTATGTCATGCAGGACATGAGAAATTATATATATGATGAGCTTCCTGTTATTTAATAAACTCACAATTACTTCGTGAAGTTGTGCTTCTCTTGTGATCTCTTGTTTTAAGCTGCACAGTGCTTTAAATATGCTCCCTATGGGCAAGGGTATGCGGCATTGGAGCAAAGCTACAGCCTGGTGGGAACGCTCCACAATCGGGCTATGTGAAATTCAGGGTTACACCTCTATTTGCAGTGATCCCTACTTATTTCCAAGCATAGCTGCAAACAATGGCAGCTCCAAGCTACAGAAACATATAGAGAGATACATCCACACAGACAGATTAAGTTTAAAGAATGTACTTATCACTTATTCATTCCTACACGGTCTAAATTGGTATTATCAGAGGGCATGTCAGAGGAAGGTTAAAAGGAAAAATCAGGAAAATCTGCTGTTCCCTTGTGCTTCCCTTTAACTCTGAATCACAGTCAAGCACAGATCATACATATGTGCAGGACTGCTCACTCCCCAACGCATGCAGCAGGTCCAGAGCTGCAAATGAACGCGCCCCTTGATGTAATTCTCATCAAGGTTCAATCAATTTCTCCTTCCTTTGCCTGCAGCGGTGTATCAAAAAGGTTCTACATCAATCTCTTTCCGTCTATTCTCCTTCAGCAACCCCCTACCACTCCTCCTCTTCAGATTGAGACAGGGGACTTGAGGGGTAGAAAGGGCTGGGGGGGCGGGAGGTTGGAGGTAGCTCCACATTAAGGTTGAAAGTGAAAATGCAGCTGTGTATTCATAAGGTTCCTTTGGGTTGGTTTGGCCATCATGGCATTAGAGGCTGATCTAAGAATGCAGATGCAAGGGTGTAAAACATTATGGTGGGCTAAAGCTAAATGTATGTATCTGCACCCACGCAGGAGTCTTACGATAAGAGAATCAGAGCTATGAGGAGAGCTGTTTGGCTTTGCCGTGAAGGGTGCTGCTAACAGGAGAGACCCCTTGGTTTCAAGGGATAAGAAGTGGATCAGAGGTCACCTTTGCCTGGGTCAACCCTTCGGCTGGGATCAGCACCCTCTCCTCTGCAGCCATGTCTGGTCCAGTGCTGTGGGAGACGGTGGTTAAATGTTTTGGCAGCCAGGTCAGGAGATGACCGCGTGCTGACCCGCGTGTGAAGGCTGGAGTTATCTGGAGCACTCTCGATGATGAATGACCACTTAGTGCAAGGGGCTGCACCCCTGCACCGGCCTGTCTGCTGGGGTCTCGCACTATCACAGACTGCTTGCACACATGAGCCCACATACACACAGTAGGAAGCTGTATATCACAGAAAAGGAACAGGCTTTAATGAGAGCTAGGCGTATGAAGAATAGTCAGTATAAAGTCAAATATCCCATGTAAGTTCATGTTTTAACTGATATATGAAGACGTTTTTGCATGATATCAAAGAGCAACTAAACCACAGAGTTTTGGCTGAGGTGTGTCTGACCTGGAATTCAAAGAATACCTCCAGAATGGACAGAGCTGAGAGAGGGTAGGGATAAGACTCACCCACTCGCTCCTTCATGACGTCCCCATCAGCTGCAGCATCTCACAGTATACACGGTCTTTATGTATTTCATAATTAACTCCAATTACATAACAAACCAATGCAGACAGATGGTGCTTTCACACCTAACACATTTGGTCCAGACCAAATGAAATCTGGATAATATTTTTGGAAAGTTGGGTTGATTTGGATCAGTGTGACAGCTGGTCTGACTGGAAACAGGGGTCGAGATCCTGATGGGTTTTTTTTTTCAATAACAGATTCCACCATTAATGTGGCATGACAAAACCTGCAACCCATACAGATGGAGATGCTTAAATTTTCCCCACTTTCCTTGGCTGAGTCTTGACTGGTCCTTGACTGGAACTTGCTAGGACCTGCCCGCCATCATGGCTTGACATTCCCGGTGATGACTTGACAAACATTTAGTGGCTAACTCTACTCTAATAAGGGCAGAAGTTGAAACCCACTGGATGGGTTCTGGTGGGGGAAGCACCATCTTATGGGGACACCTTGCAATTGCATGAATGGGGATGTTTATGGTAGAATATAGGCACACCCCAAGAGAGGTTGGAGGATCCCCAGTGGCTGGAAATTGGCTGGTCATTGGCTGTAACTTGTCAGGCATTCGGTTGGAAGGGGAAACAGAAGTGGCTGCATCTGTATAAAATAGCTCTAACGAGAGAGGATACTTTGACCTTTTGCATGTGACGTCACATTCCGATTCAGCTGGATGGCTAAGATGATGCTGTAACCTGGATGCTGTTGCTTCCTCCAGTTTCCATTGAGGTTTCTGCTATTTATCATTCAAACCCTCTAAGTGTCCATCAGCAGAAAGTTTGCATGCAAAACAAACAGCTGTCGCCTATCCCTGGACATATTGCCAAATGATCTTGCTGGGCAGTGGTTTTCTTCCTATATTGAGCCTCCTTGTAAACAGACGATCCACACGCTGCCTGACTGCTGTGCAGCGGCTATTTTGGTCTCTTTTTCTGTTTGTGAGTCCAGACTCATCTGACAGACTCAGTGACATTTTTGTTCAGTATTAATGATTCTTTCTGTTACTTTAGTGGCTTCAAAAATGCACTTCTGCAGTAATTGTCAGCTAAATTGCATTATAGACTATTGACGATAGTGGTTCTTTTTGCCATCCACAGCACTGAGTGATGTCATGTCAGTCACGTGTCAGTACCAAATTGTAAAGAAATATGACACAAAATGACATCAGGAAACTGGTTTTAGAAGTGACAGATTTATATACATTTTTTAAAGTATCACATCCATATCCTGATTTGGATCTCAAGTAAACTGTGGTCTTACAAATGAGTAGGAATGGGAATTGGTAAGATTTGATAGAGACTGATGCTATTATTGATACTGCAAATCTATTTGGTTTCTTAACATATCCCTTATCAGTCTATGTAGAGTTTCTGTGTGGGCAAAAGTTGGCCAAAATTGGGTTTTGGTGGCAACGATGTCAAACACATCGTCAGCTCCATAGATAAACTAATTTCTACCAATTGATGCTGTTTTCACCCACATTTTGTCAACAAAAATTATTCCACACTTTTGACCACTTTGATCTCCATCCTCAACTTCTTTGTAATTATTTATTCTGACATTATTTAATGGGTGCTTGAAGTCCTTCATTTGCAAAAAAAAAAATGCAGAATCAAATGAAAGGAATTGATACGGGAACTGTTAAGCATAAAGACTGATGATATTCATTCTCTGAGAGTTGTTATCTATTCCAAAGTGTAAATGAGGTGAATCTACATGAAATTTGTCAAATCACTACTGACATTACTGGCACGATTATTCACAGAACTGTGGAAGACTGGACTGTCTTGCAATAGAAAAAAAGAAAAAAAACGTTTAACAAACTTCTGGATCTGGAACAGGAATGGATCACCATCATCAGTTCCTCTGTGTGCCAAGACTAAGGTTCGCAAAAAATATCATCAAAATCCGTTGATAACTTCCTCAGTGATCTTGCCCTCAAACAGGCAGTCAAATAGACAAATACCGGCAAAAAAAATTAGTTCTTGTTCATTATAAATGAGCTGTTTAGCTATAATTTCGACCATTTGACATGATCTGAGCAAAAAAAAGAAAACTCCACATCTAACTAAAGTGATTAAATACTCTAAATATTTTATGTAATCATTCTCATGATTGACTGATTAATTTAATGACTTTAAGAGACTCTTAAACACACACACAAACTCTATATGTTGTGTGTTTATGGTTTCTTCTGTCATCAGTGGGCAGTGGAACTGAGACAACCTGCTGTTTTGCATCCCAATCTGTTGGGACCCAGATGGGAATATGAGTCCGACGGTGTTTGTCAGCGAGCCCAGATAGGCTCTCTAACCTCCTGCACCTCCTCTTCCTCTCTTCCTGTCTCTCCATCACCCCATCCCACTCACTCGCCCAGCCCAAAAAGCAATACTAAACACAGTAATACCTCTGTTGGTCCCTGCTGCGTGTGGTGTTGCTGAGGTTACCCACTCAGAAGGCTCAAACAGCATCTCTCTGATGGAGATAGGGAGGCAGTGATTGAAAGAAGAGAGAGAAAAGGAATCAGATGGGGAGTCCCAGGGTGGCAGTGTTGTGTCCGTCCGCCGACTCCTGACGTGACTTCATTTAGATTTATATCAGCCGCTAAATTAGAATAATCACTTCTAGAGCACTCCGGGCTTTACCTCATTTCTTCCTCTTTTTGTTTTTTTGAGTTTCTTCGTCAGTGTCTTAGCTGTTTCAAAGGTCCCTCTCTCTCTCTTTTTGCTTTCATTTTACTCTGAATGTTATTTTGCTCTTTCTTTAGGTCATCTCCACCTTACAACCTCTGTTTGTTTTTTTTTATTTCATTTTTCTCATTATTAATCTTTATACCAAAATATTTACCCTACAGCAGGGATGAGCAAAATGTGGTCTGGGAGCCACATGCAGCCCACCATCTCACTCACAGTGGCCCTCGAGTTCCTTTTTTTTTTTTTTTTTTTGAAATTATTTCAGTCTTTGCAAGAAATTAGCTAATGTACTGACATTTTGTTTCTTCAAAAAATCATATATGTACATGCATCATTAAAAAAAAAAAAAAAAGACTAGTAGGTAAAATAGTGTTGCTGTCAGGCCAGAACCTAATATTAAATCTATTGCGAACATGTTGAGTTAATGCTGAAAATGTGGAAAACTGCCCTTTCTTGCAACATTAACAAAAAATTGAAGCTGCATCCAGATTTAGACCACTACAAAATTCTTATCAGTTCCCCTTTGTGCCGTGACAAACATTTCATAAAAAATATCAGTACTCAGCAACCATACTTCGTTAGCCATGAGTTGTCATGATGTGAAAGAACTTCATCTTATGCTGTGATTTCAAACTGTTCCACTCAATCATATCACATATATTTGGATGTATTAGCTGACATTATTCCAACCGTATCCTTTTCACTCACCTACCAACCACAAAACACTGCAGCTGATGGCCGTGCAGCAGCATCATCTGCAAGTTCTCTGTGGCCCTGTCTAGGCAGAGCTAATGTACTCACTAACTATTGTTGGTGACACTGACGTGGACTGACTAAAAACAGTCCGTGTTGGGTGTCATCTTACATCACATCTGTTGCATCTGGTCGCACATTGACTCTGCATGGAGAGTGGTCACCCAGGTCGCCCAGGTCACTGAAGTCACGTTCGGTGTGAACGTACCTTTAGGTTTTCTACCTTAAGGTGGGTTAGAGAACCTGACAGTGAAACAATGGTAGGACGTCACACTGGTAGCTCTAATCAGGGGCTGGTGGAACAAGACGTTTTAATCAGCAACTAGTGCTGTAAAGAGGGAGGATGGGAGAAGTCCTGATCCTGCAGACTTTTGTCTTGAGAATAAAAGTGGTTGAGACTATAAGAATACCCGAAAGTGCATGTAATACTCAAAAAGCATAACATGGGCTCTTAGGGTTGCTTTCCCCCCCAAAATGCAGTGGATAGCCATCCACACCAAACAAGGACCAGACAAGGCAAGTGAAACAAAAAGAAGGGAGCTTTGGCTTGAACTTGGCAGAATATCACAACAAGCTAATGTAGCATTAACTGACAATTTTAGGCAATGCTGCTGACATTGGCACTACTAGCACCAGCAGACTCTGGTTCTCTTAACAGGTCAGTGTCAAGACAGTTCTGTGTAGAATATCTTTATGCATTGCTCAAATCAATATGCAAGTGCCATCTGATCTCCTAAATGCAGCTTTATCTTTATTTTGTGCTTCGAACTTAACAATGTTATCATTTGGTCACAATGCAATAATGGCCGATTGGCAGGAGTGGAGACTGCAGCTACAGCTCCAACCAGTGACAGGTGGCTATACTACACATCATTTGACAGGCTTTGGCTCCTTGATTAAGTACAGTGTGAAAGAACAAGATAAAAATGTGACAATATTGCAGCTTCACCCCCAAACCAAACCTCATATAACAAACTTTAGGTGTGTAAGAGACCTATTGTATGAAGGATATGCCAGATTGATCATTTATTATCACTTCAGTAGAGTTACATGTTACCACACTGAGCAAAGGCATTTTTATATTGATTTTTAAAGAAGATTTAATGTTGGCAGTGCTAGGACTGCTAATATAAGCAACACTTAATCAACCTTTTGTACAGTATTTACCCTCAGAATTGTGATTACATGTCAAACAGACTTTTTTTTACTGTTTTTTGTGTTAAGGTAAGACTAGCTGATCAAGCATGATTTAAATGTGTGATTACTCTGATTTGTAGTTACCCATGAAAAACCAAACTGTACAGCCACCATACTTTAGCTTTGCTGTAAAGTTATTGCTGTGAGCTTTTAGTTCCAGAAGTAAAAGCAACCAAAGTGCTCCTCTGGCCCACTCTTGCTCTACTTCCTGCATGTTTCACTTCGTCTTGGACCTCAGAAACTTATTTTATTTCTTAACAAAAAGGACATCATTGTAAAAGTAATGTTCCACTTGAAAAGCACATCCAACTCACACATGAATGCACCATTAACCATTCGTTGCACACCACTGATCCTCCGCTGAGTCTTCAAACATGGTGCCAGCTGCGGTCGCTCTGAGTTTGCGACAGACTTTCGACAGACTGGATGGAGCTGTGGCCAAAGTGTGGCTGTTTCCCCTCTGTGAGGTGACAGCAGGGCAGCCCAATTTAACAACTGGGTCATTCCCAAAAGGAGCCCGGTGGATGTTTGTTTTATGACTTATGAGGTTTGGTTCTTGTGCATGTGCGCGCATGCGAATAACAAGGACAGGAAGGAACAAACACTCACCATGTTGGTCACATTGTGGAGGAATGCACACAAAGTCTAAAATCCTATTTAAGTCGGTATCAAAAGGGGACATAACTAGAACAACATTCACCTGCCACTTCATTAGGCTCACCTGTTCAACTGGTCATTAACGCTAATAGCTAATCAGTCAATCATATGGCAGTGTATTTGGACATGAAGATGTGTCAAGATCACCTGCAGAAGTTCAAACTGAGAATCAGAATGGAGAAGGAAGGTAATTTAAGTATCATTGAACATGGCATGATTGTTGCTGAGTATTTCAGCGACTGCTGATTTTGGATTTTCCTGTACAACCATCTCAGAGAATGGTCTTAAAAAAAAGAAAATGCCCATTTAGCGGCAGGAACTGATGTCTACATGCTTTGTTTGTTTTGTGCCACCTCACTAATACTTATTAAATTCTATGCTTATTCTGAATATTGCTTAATTCAAACAATTAGGTGCCTCCATTTTATTGCAATTATGTACACACACAAATACATACATACATATATACACATCTTTTCCACTTGATATATATGTCAGTATGATGGTACTTCCTAATGTTTCAGTCATGTGACTCAACTTGTTAAGATCGTTTGGAGACCACAGTGTCATTATTTAGGTATATCAGGGGTACCTGAGCACCTGGTATCATTAGGGTCCTCAGCTGTTTTTGTAGTCGTTATTTGCAGTTTGTTAGCAACCATCCTTTCAAAAACACAACAATGCTCAAGACAATGTCAGATGTGTTTTAAGTCGCAAAATAAAACATTCAAATCTGGTCTGCATGTGTTCATCATTGACCTTATATCATGTATTTATCCAAAAAGATATTCTGCATTTTGAAGTCCTGCACCTCTCATGAGCAGGTTTTGGTTTTGCTTGATTGCCCACAGTATATGTGTACCACATTTCCTAAAATAGAGACCAGAAGTCAATTAGACGATGGACCCTTACATCTTATTTATCTGAAAAGCGAGTCTAAAATCCTATTAACTTTGGGCTTTGGGAATTGAGAGGGCTAAAATGCTAACTCACCTCCATGTTTTAGGACTCATTCCTGCACCAGTCTACAATCATCCCATCCCTAAACCACACCACCATCAGGCACTTCCTCCAGCAACTGAAACCACTGTTTGTTGTGTTGGTACTGCCCAGCTGCATAAAGGCAAACCTCAAAACAAATAAACACACACACACACACATAAACATGCTTGGACCCACACAAAAAGCACCCCCTCCTCTTCCTACACACATGCACACACAAAGAAGAATCCTCAATAGTGCCACTAGTCCTAATAATGCTGGAGTGTTGTGGCAACTAGGCTTTAAGCTACAAATTGACTGCTAGCCGCGGGTGGGCTCATGTAGCGGCTTACTACTGCTACTCCAGCACTGTCCATTCAGCCAGAGGAGACTGTTAGACAGATATATGGCCACTTAATTGGCCCATGATGGCAGTGTGGCGGAGTGGTGATCGCCAGCGGAGTGCTAGACACCAGGATGATTAGGGGCCTGTGTGTGTGTATTTTTGTGTGAGAGGCTGTGTGTGTGCATTCGATATGACGCCAAGCTCAGGGCCCAGGCTCTCTTTTTGTATATGAGTGTGTGCATGTGTGTGTAAAGAGACTGCTCAGCCCAGCAGGACAGCACCAGGCCCGGACTTATTAGTCAGTCGTCTCGAGCTGTCAACCCACACAAAAGGCATCAGACGATTAAAAAAATGAACAGCCGCAAACATATTCTGCACACTGCTAGTCTTCTGCTATGTGTCAGGTGTGTGTGGGTGTGTGAGGTTTACGGTTGGCTTTGTGTGTGTGTGTATGTGTGGACGATGGGGGAAAGTGTGTATGTGAGCGTTTTGATGGAGGCCTATTTTCCCTCAGAGTCCACTCTTCCTCTAAGTGGGGAAATCAATGCAAATAAGGGAAGCGGGGAGGATGGGAGGAGTGGAAAGAATGACAAAAAAGGGCTGAAAAAATGAAAAACAAACAAAGGGAGTGGATTTAAGGAAGGAAAAAAAAAAACTAGAGAGAAGAAGTGAGGAGGAAAATGGGATGAAAATGCCCATTAAGGTGGGAAATTGGAGCCCTTTCCTGCTAAGCATTCTGCCTGTGCCCATATTTCCCTGATGGTGGAGCGAAATTCGCCGGGCCCCGAGTTATCCAGATGAGACCGGTAAGAATTAAAACACCATATGTTCAGGACGGCACCTCAGTGCAAATCAAACGCTCCTGTAATTTCTCTCAATACAAAAGAGGCCTCTAACATTAGGCTCTCTCCGCTTTGCTGCTTTGTTTATTTCCACCCTCTTTTTGTCATGTTGATGCTGTGATTTATTCCAACTTAGTGCCGGCTCCTGCTGCTCTATAGGGTGTGTGTAAGCACGTGTGTAGACAGCGTGTCAGGTTGTAGGTGATTGACATCGGTGGAGGAATCTCACTGTGGCCCACTGACCTTTTCATAATGAGTTTTCCGCATTAGAGACTTTCAATAGCCTGGAACTGTTCCCTCTCCTGCTTTGTTTATGTCACTTGACCAAAGGGAAGAATCTGACTGTTACCTTTGTGGCTTGTGTTTGATATTTGGCAGTTTCTGTACCTGATTTGATTCATTAAGTTAGAGTGTAAAAATAGCAGGGGTGGAAAGAGTACGCAAACATTGTACTGCATTAAAAGTAAGTTTTTTTAATCCAGTTTTCTCAAGTACAAGAAAAAGTTGCACTCAATAAATCTACTCTCTAAATACAAGTAAAAACTACATTTTTTTCAATGCACTCAAACTACTGTGTATTTTGAGTAGCAAACAGATGGAGCCACTTTTATTTTCCCCACTTCCCTTGACCGAGTTTTTACTGGTCCATGACTGGAACATGCAAGGGCCTGCCTACTGTCACGACTGTAATGAGATCCTCCACAATTATCACATTAACATGAGAGCTTTAATTCTCCTTTTAAACTTAAATCCTCTTTAAAAAGATTAAAAATGACCATGTAAACACCTAATTCCAAATAAAAATGATAATTCTGAATAAAACTTAATTCGGAAGTAGGAGGCTGGTTTATTCTGATTTTAAATCTGAATTAAATAATTCCTCGATCATGTATATGTTCATTCCACTTTAAATTAATTCATCTGTGCATGCTCGCTCCCTTGTCCTGTCACGATGAAGCACGGGACGCAGTTGTCTTGTGTTGGTTCTGTGTGTTTACAATACAAGAGAACTCACTCACTGTAAACCAAATTAACCCAAGGGTACAATAAATATTCTAAATCTGAATCTGAACAATTATAGTAACAAAAGGAACACAAGTACTTGCTAAACAAAGTACAAAAGTATAGTAACAAAATACAAAATTATAGTAACAAAAGTAACAAGGCAGTTTGCCCAGCTTTTCATTATATTGACTTGCTTGTCTCTAAAAGACTTTAATTCACCATTTTCTAATAATAAATTCCTGGATAAACTATTTAAACCCACTGCAATTAACTGAATTTAATTAATGAAATTGTGCTGTGAAGACTGTCCCCATTTCAATCCGAGCAGTTTCGAATTGCTTGTTAAGTGGAAGTCTAAGAACCTAGAAGGTAAAGTTTTACCTCAAAAAAGTTGCATTAGCTTCACCTTTTGCTTTTATCAAACTTATGTGCAAATGTACGAAGAATTTTATTCAGCTCTAAACCAAACTTTTGTGACATGGCTTTTCTAAAACAGACATGGCTACATCTCAAACAGTTTTAAACAACCTTTCAAAAAAGGACTCCAAGACTTTGTAGGTCAAAAAAAACAAAAAACAAAACAGGTTGGTTCCTGCTGGGTTGAGAGTAAGTATTGATACTATTTCTAGTACTCTTTTGATTTGATTACTCTTCTACAATATCAATACCAATTGAGTAATTCAACAAAATGTTTAACTGTGAAGTTCTTTCGGCTTTTTTAGTGTGTCATGACAGCGCCACGTTCCTTGTTATGTGACTGAGGGGCGAATCAGATGTACCAAAGAGTATTCAACTGCACCTGCATGCATACACACATAATTTACATACAATTTTGTGGCAAAATAATGTAGGAATGACAGAAAGAAAATACAATTATGTGAATTGTTTCTCCAAAAAAATATCTTGATGTCATGTTTTCAATAATAGAATTGATTATGTTTAGTTTAAAAGATTCAGACAATGGTGCAATATAGGCGTATATTAGTACATTAGTTTCATTTGAAAATTTGGATTCTTGGTATAAGTATCAAGTTATCCAAAAAACAAGTTGTAACTAGAAAAGCACTCAGAGAGCGCAGACCTCCGCCAAGCAGCTTCGGTCCACTGTGGCGAAAATGGTCCTATCTGGCAATGTTAAAGAATCCTTTAAAAAATTCCTGGATCCAGACGGTGATTCAGATCACCCCCAAAATTTAATCAGTTCTTCCATATCCCATTTCCGACAATTCCTGAAAATTTCATCCAAATCCGTTCAGAACTTTTCAAGTTATTTTGAACACAATCAAACAAACAGACAGACAGATAAACGCCGGCAAAAACATAACCTCCTTGGCGGAGGTAACAATTTGGCCTTAGTAGGAGAACTGCTGCATTGTCAGGGCAGGCGGATTTACTCTTGCCGACAACAATTAGCTGGTGCCGACCAACTAAACCTCGAAAAAATGAGACTCTCCAAGTCTTATAATACTTATTATACTAAGTTGGTAAATGAGTGATGATTTTTAACAAATGAAAAAAAAAACATTTTTGACTATTTACCTTGAATATATTTCCAAGAAAAAAAAAGTAAACACAAAACGCATACACCCAGTTGCACATTAACACATACTCTTGAGAATAAATAAATAATAATTATTCAGTCCCAGAAACAAAAAGGTATCCTTGGGTCCATAGTAATCCCCAATGTGAAACGAGTCCTACCTCAGTTCATTTACAGTTTGAATTCAACAAAAACAACGGAAGAGAAGAATAATGGTGGACGAGTCCAAGGCAGGTCCCACCATCTGGTCACGACAGCCTGAGGTGTGCTCGCTAGCTCCGTTAACCTCCTCAGGTGGCTCCCAGTAAGAATTTGTTGTCCCTGGATCCTTCTGGACCATCTTTGAAAAGTTATTCTATTCCCAGTAGGAGTGTAATCCACCATGGGCGGGTTATGAGTCCATGAATGCCACTCTCCACTATTACGCATACTTACATTTATTGTGCTCAAAACCCGATCAAAACAGAAATATATCTACACACAGATAAAACTGTATATTTTTATTCTGTAGGGGCCTACAACAATGATACTTTACTTTGTGGGCCTTACAAAGTGTCACTTAAATCTTTAATGGTGGAGTATCTGCTAAATGCATTTTCTTTGGACGAAGACTTAAAACAGAACTCACTTTTTGATCTGATGGTTCAGAGTCTGGACCACGTTTCCTTTATGTGCTTTTTGTCAATGAAAGACATCAAATTCATAAACATTTTGTATTGATTGAAGGAGATGATTGGTATCAGTATCAGTCTCAGTGTTAGAAAAATACAGCAAAAATATTTATATTGTATCGATTTGAAAAAAGTCTGGTATCACCCATCACTAGTTCCTCCCCTTTGACATCCATTTAAAGAGATTTCTCCTAACACTCCCTCCTCTGTCCACTCTCACCCTTTTGACAACATCTCTACCTCTCACCATCACTTCTTTAACATTGCCCCTTCCTCTCCAGCCCACATGAGCCATACTCGCACCAATAATTGTGTGTTTCAACCTCTGCTGCTTTCGACTAATTTAACCACAGATTGAAATGGAATGACCCCCACCCACCACCACCACCACCACGCCCCACTACCTCCACACACACACACACACATATGCACACACACACATCATGCTGGGTGGCAATCAGGAGTGTGAATGGACTGTGTTTCCTCAGCAGACACGAGGCTGATTCCAAAGCTAATAGTCATTGTTTGAAGTGACACCGCTGCCCTGGCATTTGCTTAACCTTCTGTCTTATGCACAAGGCAGAGTCAATGCACAATCCCTGCTTAATTAATATCTTCACTCTCTCTCCACTCGCCCGCTCCTCCTTCTGCTTCACTTTTATCCTCAGAAAACCAAACGCAGAAGAAAATGGATAGTCTACATTTTATTTAGGTACAAAGCTGCCCTAAAAACCAATGATGTGAACACAGCTTTCTTCCCAAAGATTAAAAAAAAATCATTGTCAAAATAGAAATCAAAGATTCAAGGTAAACTGATATAAATATATATATATATATATATATATATATATATATATAAAAATATATATATATATATATATATATATTTATTTGTTTATTTATTTTTTTGTATGTACGTTTGACCCCCACTGACTATCCCTTTTGGGGTCACAGGGGGGCTGGAGCCTATCCCAGATGACATTGATTGGAAGGCAGGGTACATCCTGAACCAGTCACCAGCCAACTGCATGGCCACATAGAGAGACAGATGACCATTCATATCTAAGGTCAATTTGAAATCACCAATCAACTAAATGAGCATGTTTTTAGTCTGTGGGAGGAAGCTGGGGTTCCCAAAAAGAATCCTCGCATGTAAGGGAAGAACATGCAAACTCCACACAGAAAGGTCTTGACTGACATGGCATTTGAACCAATAACCTTCGTGCTGTGAGGCACGTGCACCACCTGCTGAACCACCATGCCACCCACTTGAAGTACCAGCTCTACAAAATGAATGAAAACAGCATTGTGTGGTGGTGACATGTATAGACACTAAAAAGTGTTAAAAATGACTCTGATAGTGTGAATGTCTCAACACAGATTTTGTTGTGTGGCATAAGCCAAAGTCTGCTTTAGTTTGGAGCTTCCCTGATAAAAAGTTTCAGCCAAAGCTGTTAAGTGAACACAAGCACACCCCAAATTAAACTTATGACTGAATTATTTTCTCAGAACTTTTTATCAGCTAAGCTAAAATTGTCAACAATCAACCTATTGAGCATGTTTTTGGTCTGTGGGAGGAAGCCAGAGGGCCCAGAGAGAACTCACACATGCATGGGAAGAACATGCAAACTCCACACAGAAAGGCCCTGACTAACCAGGGGATCAAACCAGCAACCTTCTTAATGTGAGGTACGTGCACTACCTACTGTGCCACCATGCTGCTCTGTGTCATTTCTCTCACTAACAGTTTTCTTATTTGTCTTCTGTTTTATCAAAATGAAGGTCAGCAGCCAAACACGAATTCAGAATAAAATAAAATATAACGCCTGTTGCACTTGAAGTAAAGGATTGTTTTCTTTTTCACATTTTCACCGCAGAATGTCGCACAAACACACACCACCCTCTCCAGGAGCCATGTCTCTATTCTTACCGCCCTCACACTCCTAAATAAGAATCAATGCCTTGTTAAGAGTGAAGCCCTGCCAATAAACCCGGGCATAAAGCAGGAGGTAAACAAAGCCTCGACTGCTCTCCGTCTCCAACAAACACTCTGAATCCTAATCCCTGTGCTCTGACACTTTCCTCTCTTTTACTTAATATGGTACCATTCTCTTATATTCTCCTGTGATGTTTTATGAACGCCCCGTCAGACCAAAGAGCAAATTTAATCCAGTCAGTCAGTGCTAAACAGTGACAGTGTGACTTATCAAAGAGGGCAGCAGCTAACTTCAAACTGCATCGCAGACGTATCACAAACACATTACATGCATAATTCCTACATTGGTTCATAGGACTCACACTCATAAGAATGTGCAGTGATTATGTGATGAAAAGATGTTTGCAGCAGTGTGGTCCTGGAAGGCCTGCAAGAGCTGATGTGTTGTTTATATGCATGTTTATACTCCTGATTATAGGCATCATAATGCAGCAGTTTAATAATGAAGCAGTGATTAAAGCTTGATGCACAGGGTGCTCACATCTACGTTCATACTCGCTGAATTATAGCCACTGATAAAAAGTTCTGAGAAAATAATTCAGCCTTAAGTTTAGTTTGTGGTTTGCTTGTGTTTACTTAAAAGCTTTGGCTAAAACTTTTTCAGGGTAGGTTCAAACTAAAGCAGACTTTGGTCTATACTGCAGGGCAAAATCTTTCTGGAGACATTAACACTATCAGAGTCACTTAACACTTCTTAAGTGTCTATATGAGTCAGGACAATATGCCGTTTCACCCTTATAGGAAAGTTTGCACTTAAAATGGTGGCACTGTGGTGCAGCAGGTAATGCACGTGCCTCACAGGAAGAAAGTTGCTGGTTCGAACCCCATGTTGGTCAGAGCATTTCTGTGTGGTGTTTGCATGTTCTCCTCATGCCTGTTTGGGTTCTCTCAGGGTACCCCTGCTTCCTCCCTCAGACCAAAAATGTGCTCATTAGATGAACTGATGACTCCAAATTGCCCTTAGGTGTGAGTATGAGGTGAATGGTTGTCTGTCTCTCGATGTGGCCCTGTGCATGGCTTGCAAGCAGTTCAGGGTGTACTGCCTCCCACCCAGTGTCAGCAGAGATAGGCTTCAGCCCCGTGACCAGAAAAGGATAAGCAGTGTAGATAATGGATGGATGGTACTTAAAGGAATACGTTGCGTGTGTCGGTTAGTTCCAGATAAACTTTATGTTTCTGAAAAGTTAATGCACTTAAAAGCATTTATAGGTAGCTTATTCTTAAACTGTGGTATTATTTTTTGATGGGAGTTCTTGTAGGCGGAGAAAATACCCTTTGTACTTGGTACAATACTTCCCTGTTTGCGGCTGGTTCTGCGTAGCACACTCTTACAGACTGTGGCTTACTGAGGGAGAGGAGAGAACTTTCAACTGCATCTAATGTAATTAGTGGCCATATGGAGCTCATACAACCCCACTTCAAAAATACTGAACTATCCCTTTAAGCTCTAATCAATGGAAGTGTTGTCTCTTTTTGGAGTTAAAATGTAAAACTTTGTAACATTTAACAGTGTAACATTTGATCAAAATGTCTACATAGTGTTAGGAATGCACCCTCAGATATATTTTTAACAACTTAATTAACTCTATGTGGCCCTGCAACTTTGTCAAATCACCACAACTTTCCCACAACGCTGGCCAGTCATCTCCCTTCTCACAGGTCCACACATCATCACACTCACGTCTGAGAGGATGTGCGGCACAAACAGCGCACAGTTACTGGTTAAACACCATAAGATGTTGAAAACTAATCTGCTGCGATAATGTTTTTGAAAAAAAGCCTAAAAACATTGCAACTTTCAAAAAAAAAAAACCTGCCACAACTAATACAAAAAAACTCTGGGAAATTCTAGATGGTCGTTTCATTAAAACAATTACATCTTTGCTGCAATTTCTTGAAAAACCAGCCACAAAACCTGTCATTTTCTGCTGCAATAACCACAAAAATTTCCTGTAAAGTCCTGGAGGGAGTGATTAGCATAACAAAGTATAAACAGCTGCTGGATTCATTAATTTACTGTGTATAAATTAAGAAAGTTTGCTGAAATAAAGATCTCATTTTTGGTTTGAGCACACATATTTTATATATATTTGTACTGCATTTTTTGTGATGTGGACTTGTGGTACCTGTTGCTACTTGTGTAATAGTGGGGGCAGCAAGGTGAGCTCTGCAGGTGTCACAGGTTCAGGTTTCAGAGTTAAAAATGAAATGAGTCCTTCCACACAGGAAGTTGACATCCAGCCACACACATCACATGAACTATGTCCAGAGCTCAGGTGAGATAGTACAAGAGCACAAGGTTGATCCAGGAGTTCATCTCAAGTTGTACTTTTTTTGTTCATCACAGTGGTGACATAGTCAAAAAGCTTGCGTGTTTGGACATGGCAGTCAAAGCAAAGGGGTGCGTTTGCAAGGGTCTGGTCATTCTTTCAAAATACACTCTATTGCCAAAAGTGTTCACTTGTCTTCCTTCACACACATATAATCTTGAGTGACATCCCATTTTTTACCCGTAGGATTTAATATGATGTTGGTCCACCCTTTACATCAAAACAGCTTCATCTCTTCTGGGAAGGCTTTCCACAAGGTTTAGGAGTGTTGATGGGAATTTTTGACCATTCTTCCAGAAGCACATATGTGAGGTCAGACACTGACGTTGGATGAGAAAGCCCTCAGTGTCCGCTCTAATTCATCCCAAAGGTGTTCTATTGGGTTGAGATCAGGACTCTGTGCAGGCCAGTCAAGTTCTTCCACACCAAACTTGCTCATCCATGTCTTTATGGACCTTGCTTTGTGCACTGGTGTGCAGTCATGTTGGAACAGGAAGGGGCCAGCTCCAAACTGTTCCCACAAAGTTTGGAGCATGAAATTGCCCAAAATGTCTTGATACGCTGAGGCATTAAGAGTTCCTTTCACTGGAACTAAGGGGCCGAGCCCAACTCCTGAAAAACACCCCCACACCATAATCCCCCCTCCCCCAAACTTTAGACTTGGCACAATGCAGTCAGACAAGTACCGTTTTCCTGGCAACCGCCAAACCCAGACTCGTCCATCGGATTGTCAGACAGAGAAGTGTTATTTTGCACTCCAGAGAACACATCTCCTTTGCTCCAGAGTCCAGTGGCAGCGTGCTTTACACCACTGCATCCAACGCTTTGCATTGCACTTGGTGATGTGAGGCTTGGATGCAGCTGCTCAGCCATGGAAACCCATTCCATGAAGCTCTCTGCGCACTGTTCTTGAGCTAATCTGAAGGCCACATGAAGTTTGGAGGTCTGCAGCTGTTGACTCTGCAGAAAGTTGGCTACCTCTGTGCACTGTGCGCCTCAGCATCTGTTGACCCAGCTTTGTGATTTTACGTGGCCTACCACTTCATGGCTGAGTTGCTGTTGTTCCCAATCACTTCCCTTTATTATAATACCACTAACAGTTGACAGTGTAATGAGCAACCCATTCTTTCTCAAATGTTTGTAGAAACAGGCTGAAAGCTGAGGTGCTTAATTTTATGCACCTTGGGCCATGAAAGTGACTGGAACACCTGAATTCAATGATCTGGATGAGTGAGTGAATACTTTCTGATATTCGACAAACAGTAATTAAACAATCATTTGGGTTTCTCTACAGCCTAATACCACATTTTCACAGCCTAGTATCTGTCTGTAGCCCGGTGGTTGGGGATGAAAGCTGCTCATAAAAAGGTAGTTAAATAAATTGTGTGATAGCAGGAGAGTGTTAAGACCAGTATTTATGCCTCACATATAAAACTGTACTGCCCTGACCACTGTGTTGTATTACACAGCGTCGGACCCTTCTGGACAGAGGGGTCAGCTGGTTGCTCTCTCTCTTTCCCTTTAATTTGCTACTTCTCTGTTTCTTGAGGGCGTCTGATGAAGTGGTCAGCGGCTGACAGGTGCTGCCATGGCTGACAGGCCAAACACTGCATGCATCCGTGTGTGTTTCAGAGTGTGTGTGTGTTTTTAAGTGCAGGGGAGAGTATATGTGTGTGTAAGAAAGAGAGACGCTGCTGGAGGGCACATCGGCTCGGTGCTGCAGAGCATGGCAGGAACAAAACCACAGGGACGCAGAGTCAATGACATCTCTCTCTCCTGCTCCCAGTGTGTGTGTGTTTGTCTCTCTCACCTGCTATCCTGCCGTTGCTCTCTTCAAAAATTTTCTCTCACCCTCAAAAGGCAGAGAGAGGGTCTGAACGTGTTGTTTTCTCTCGTGGAAGAGCCCATTACAGGAGTGTTTGTGGTGTAACCTTAGGCAGTAGGTGATTACAGTCTCAGGGTGCAAGGACTGAGCTAATAACTTACTGGGTGGGCCTGACACTCATGACATGGGGAGGTCTCATGAGACGCCAAGGTGTGTAAGGTGAGGGTCATGTGACTGACAGGAGCAGCGAAAGGCAGCATTAGGTTACTTTGATTGTTTTACGCTGCCGTTTACTGTTACATGGACGAGTGTTGAGTTAACAGCCATACAACTTTTTAGGGCCCGAGCACAAAACCTTGATGTGAAAACTCTCTTAAAACTGCAGAAAATATTATTCTGTTTTGTTTCTTTAAGCTGAACACTTACATCAGCATCCTTAAAGGGTCTAAATGTCCATAATTGGGGTATTTTAATTTATTTTTAAAAATATATATTTTTAAAAAAAGGCAAACACTAGACCTTTTTTTGCAAGCTAATCTTCCACTTAACCTAGAAAAACCAGGTTTCATGTTCAGCTAAGTGGTCTCCAACCTTCATGTGATTGTTGCTAATATGTGAATACAATATTAGAGCAGACTGAGACCTGTCTCTAAGCTGCCTTCTGCAACCCAGTGTACTGCTGTGTTTGGTAAGTCAGGGTAGTCATAATAGGGAATAAAATTAGAACAATTCTAAGGGGCAATGGCGGTCAGGGGCCCTAAAAACACAAAACCATCAGTCATTTTTCTCCAAAAATGCTCAAGAATCCCTATTAGTGACAACATTTTAACACCATTCTGCTAAAAGCGCCTGTTTCTTTGATTTTATTTTGTTTTCATCACTCAAAATGCATTAAGCAGGTAGCATCTGTATTGCTCAATTTTCAGAAACCAGTTAGATGCTTAAAAATGGCCCAAAGGTCAGAAAGATGCTCGCATTACATAATTAAATTCATTATTAATTGGCTTGCTTTTCCCGTTCAAGCTATTTGGTTGACTTTGTGAGATACAGAGAGGGTTGAACCAGAGAAGGGAAGATGGGGAATGACAAGCAGGAAAGGAGCAATAAGCCAGACCCGGATAAATGCAACCCCATTTAAGGAAAGGAGCCTCTGTTAGGCTTTCAGCACCCTCATATAGTGATTTTTTGACTGTAAATAATTCATTTTTAAGCAGAGGTAAAAGTAAGCCGGAACGCCGTGCTGGTAAGAAACCTCTTCTACCAGAACACACCAGAACGCACCGGAACACCTCGGAAAACAACTTTCACCCATGCATACATAATTTATGCATACATAAATAAATGTAAAATTGATGAATACATAAAAATCATCTCCAGAATATGCATTCTGTGACGTGTTGAACTAGGTTTTAGTACGCTGGACGAACACTATAATTTCTAGGCAATGGTACTTGCTTACCACAATCATGTATCATGTATCATGATGTATTTTAGGTAGTCACTCGCTGTAGCGCAACGTTAATCCAATGTCCACTGGTGCTGTGCTTTTTTAGGGTTTTTTTTGCGAACAACATAAAGAGCAGGCTTTATCAAAAAAAAAAATGTGAGTTGCACAGTTCCTGCAAGAATCTTATCTGACTTTCACCCCTGTTTTTAAGTGTAAATTGCTTGTTTTTTTATAATGGAGTTGTTGGTTAAACATCAACTCAGGGTTGGTTGGGGCTGTAGTCGTGGGGCCTACATTGGTTTCTTTTCATGGTGTCCACAATTTCTGGGTTCACCCCTGTTAGTGGTATGTTGTATGATTGCCAAATGACAGTATGTTTGCAGTATGTCAGATGAGGCAGAATTAAATCTTCTCGTTTTCTTCTTCTTCTTGTTTTCTGGCAGTTAGCAATCATCACATAATATGCATTCCCACCACCTCCTTTGCTTTAAGCGTTGGCCAGAGCAGCTATTTCTACAATACAAAGCTATACTAAACACATATGAATAGTCCAATTTCCTTTAACAACATGACCAATGGAACATCAATCATGTTTTCAAAGTGTCAGTGGAAACTAAAGCTACTACAGCTTTTGGCACTTCCGTTTGGGCCTCCATTTGCAGTCCCAGAGGCAACATGGCTGAATGTTCAAGACCCTGTGGCAGTTATGCGGGCAGGAGATACCAAGAGGTGGGACAAGAAGAATAGAGGGTACAGGAAGAAGTATATGGACAGAGAAGATCAGAGAGATATGGAGAGCCTTGAAGGCAAGAAGACGAATCTTGTAGTCAGTTGAATATTTGACAAACAGTGGAGCTGTTGGAGGACGGGGATGTTGGGTTCATTGGAGGAGGTTCTTGTGATGATCTGGGCAGCTGAATTCTGGACCAGTTGAGGTTTAAGGAGGAGTTTGTGAGAAAGACCAGAGAGTAAAGACTTACAATAGTCTAAATGGGAAGTAATGAGGGCTTTGTTAAGAACGGTGGTGCTGTTTGAGGTAAAAGATGTGTAAAGATGATCAATATTGCAAAGGTAGAAACATGCAGATTCAACCTGACCCACCAGATGGACTGTTCAATATATGTTACTTGTCCATTTGAGAAAGAGCCCTTTGAAAGTGTTTGGTGAGGGCAGAACCTTACAGTAGTATACATGACAGAGGTTTCTGTCAATTACATTCATTATAGGCCAACCAGATAATGTAGTAGGTGGGTACTACCGCCATGGTTCATGGGACAAAATGTAGGCAACTTCATAAAACAATCTCTCGCCAAGCATTGAAAATAAACTTTCTATGGAGAAGTTTGTGGTGTCAATATTTGCTTTACATTTAAAAAAGAAATGTGGTCTAGATCTGATAAAACTGCTACTGAAGCTGTAGCATCTATGCTAATCCCTGTATGAGCAGTCACTCCCTGCTGTTGTCTTGCTTATAGCTCCCACCTCTTCCTGCTTTAAAGGACACTGATTGGGCAATGCCGCTTTGGCTGCACAGTCAATGTAGACTGGAGCTTGTCAGAAGGAATCTGCCTGATCACAAACATTATCAGGCTGATCCATCCTCACTGCAAGGTTTAAGCTGACTGGGTTACATTATTAAAAAACGGCCATAAAAGAAAGTGTGCTGTCAAGGATGAAGCCCAAACTCTTGACTTTGGAGGAGGGAGGAATTTGAGAATGAGAAGGTGTCAGGTTTGGCTGGAGTAGGTTTTGCACAAAGGAGAAGCTCAGTTTTATTTGTATTAAGTTTGACTACATAAAAATCTGAGTTTTGCCTCCAGATAATGAATTAACACCACAGGGCACTTGCAAGAGGGTGTTTTGCCAGGGCAAGATTCCAATGTTCATCTTTAAATAGATCTACAGTCAAAACACAACAACCGTAATGTTCAAGCAACTCAAACAAAGCTTGACACTGAACTGGTCATGACACTTGCCCCATACTTTGCTCTTATCTGCCAACATTTTCCTGTTTTTACGCCAAATATTCCATATGTCACAGTCCTCCCTGCACCATCAAATTCCCTGCTGGATCTGGCTTGACTGGTTAGAGTGGTGGATCCTCTGCAGGCTTGACCATGGGAGCGTGTGAGAGTGTGTGTGCGAGTGCATGTGTGTGTGCTGCTCCTCCCCATGTTGGTATCTAAATTAAATTGTCTTTATCTCCTCCAGAAAAAAGGAAGGGGAGGATGGGGAAGGGCTGGGGGAGTGGGTGTGAAAATTAATTTGTTAGATCAAAAAATATTTAATTTTGCTGCACATCAAACAAACTTTGTCTTCAGACAGGGTGTACTGAGGCGGGCCTGCCTTTTTCTTCTCCTTCCTCTTCTTTTTCTTCATCTGCTGCCCCTTTTTTCTTTAATTAAAAAAGCATTCTATTATTACAGCAGATGAAAAGGAAACATCTATTCAAACAGTACAGTCGTACCGGACTACCACTAATCTTTTGGTAATTATTTTTTAATTGAATCTTTTGAGCACAAAAGCCCTGAGCAGATGCTTGCATTACCGCGGTCCCACATCGCGCACCACGCCATGTATACGAGATGATGCCTGCCTCGCCACGAGCAAACGGCAGGACAACACGGGAATGAAAGAGGGGAGATGGGAAATGCAGAAAAAGACTTAAGCACGGATGGGATTGGATTGGAGGGAAGTCTGTAGAGATGGAAAGTTATGTTTGGATGAACAGCTCAGCAGCTCTTTAGACATCTGAACGTGGAGTATGTTTGCACATACACACAAATAAGAACTATTTCTGCTGACACACACACTCAGAGGTCAAGCAGCTTGAATCTAAATGGTGCCTTCTTACCTCCAACACTTCTTCTCCAATCCCTCTTTTGCCTGGACGCCTGCAAACTTCACCAGCATCTGCAGAGTGCTGATTACAAGCACATAATGATCGGTCTTAAGGGAATGAAGAGGGGTGCCATACTTATGAAAAATAACGCTCCAAAAGATGAACCCAGCCTAAACTTTCCAGTGCTTTGCCTCCCAGAAAGGACCTTAAAAACACCTTATTACCACAGAGCTCTCCATTTCACTGACATTTGATATGCCTGCGTGTCTGAGCGAGGGATCCTGGATGATGTGTGTGTAAAGTTCTCCCTGCGAGATGCCTCAGAAGTGCTTAAAAGACATGTGGAGGGAGATGCAAAGAAGGGCTTAAGGAGCAGGCAAATAGGAGCGGCTTGGAGAAAGAGACATCTTTAGCTTGGCTGTATGCAACAGCATATTGGCTCTTAATCATGTCGAGTACCCGTCAGAGCTCGCCAAAGCCGGTTAAATCACATTACTCCAGCATTGTGCATGTAAGTGTGAATGTGAAAAAGTGTGTTACCATGCTTTTATGTGTGTCTGCGCGAAGGGAAGTGCAGGACAGAGTGAGTGTGTGAAGGTGTTAGCCCAAACTGTCGTCCATCAGCGTGTTCCTGTCACTATGATTAAAGCTTATTTTTTTTCAGACTGTATTTATCAAGCAGTTTAGAGTGAGAAATCAGTCCTAACTGGACAAAATTTTTAGAGTGGCTGGTACTTAGACCCACTTTTGGGCCTTGAGAAAAAGCATTTATCTATAAATTTTACATCTAAATTTACAGGTAAATCTTTTGTTCTTCAGCAATCCTTTACTGCAATGGTGGATTTCAGCATGGGAACTTGCGTCGAGGATTTGTTTCCATTATTGAGATTAAACTATTTATCATCCATCACATTGATGCAGAGATTTCTGCAGACCCAAAGTTCAGAGATGTCAGGTCTCAAGTCTTTATGGTCAAGTCTCTAAAGAGCAGCTGTAAGTCCCTCAAGTCTTTTGTTAAAGGTCCCATGTCTTCATCTGTTTGAACGTTTACATCATATATTGGGTGTTGTCAACCAAGGCTTTGATTCAAATTGCAAAAAATATCATCTCTGTAGAGGATGCAGCTCTTTTACCCTCCCCTTTGGAAACACTTGGATCTGAGGAGGCTGGGTGGCTATGATATTGAGATCTGAGCTGATTAGATGCCCAAATGATGCCTGATTGGAGGAGGTAGGAGGGGTTACAGGCCATGGAGCAAACTATCAAACAGTCATGGTGTCACATGTAGGTCCAGGCTTTACAGCTATTACATATAAACCCAAGGAAGTAAAAAGAGAGCTTCACTTCGTGAACAGAGACTTTCTTTCTCTCCTCACCAAACCCTTTCAAACATCATTAAAATAAAAAAAAAAGATTTTGCAAAACATGGGGCCTTTAAGACAACACAAGAGTTAATGTCCTGCAGTACTTCCTTAAGTAATAATTTACTTTGTACAGTCAGTAGTTATGCACAAATGTTATGTTCTTGGGCCAAATTTCATTTAGTTTTTTTAGAATTAGCTGCATTCCTGCTCAAAGTGGACAGAGGGCTGCAGTTGGGCCTGGACCACAGCTTTGACATCCCTGCTTTAGATTAATCGGACACACCAGATGGAGTGTTCAAAACGCTTCACCAGCCCATCTGAGCAACAGCCCACAGAGTGTTTGGGGATGGCGGAGCTTTTCAATTCTTTAAAAAAGATTTCAAGATTTTTAATTTTTTTTTTTTTTTTTTTTTTAAATCTCTTAATGGTCTTTGTTCTTCTTATTTTTCTGGTTTCCTTTTACCATATGAGCCAAGTATAGTCCTCAGGTCTTCAGGTGTTTTTTTTTTAGTAGTTTCCAAAGAACCAAAACATACAGGGAAGCATCTTTCCATTGTTACAGCCCCGGTCTGTGGAACAGTCTACCTGCAGACCTGTTCATGTTTTTAAAAGCAAAAACACTCAAGGCCGACCTTTTTAGTCTGGTTTTTGGGTGATATTTGATTTATTCTCTTAATCTGCTTAATATGTTTTTAACTCTTTTTTAAGTTATTGTGTTTTATTACCTCTTTTTATTTATTTTCATTTTAGCCTGTTTTGTCACTTTTAGCCCTTTATTGCCTTTAATATATCTTATCATGGTTGTAGCAGCTTAGTCTTAGCCCCTGTCTTTCCTCATTTTTTTGTTCAAGATAGCATTTCCTAAGTTGTCTGTGGCTATTTAAAGATTCCTCACTTAGTGCCCTTGTGTGATTTGGTTGTGTATTAAATGTTGGTTGGGAGGGTGGGCAGGGTTTTGTATTTTCTTGGTATCATCTCACACTTACTTGCTTGTGTTTTTGAATGTAAAGCACTTTGTGCTCCAGTGTTTTGCATGAAAAAAGTGCTTTCCAAAAAACTGATTAATTGATTGAATAGCATATTTGGTAGGTGATTGAATGATTATTTTGGCAATCACATTCATTAGGCCAATCATATAATGTAGAAGGTGGGTGCTACTGTCACAGTGTAAAGTAAAAAATTGTGAGCCACACGTAGAACAAAGCTGAGCCAAAACATTAGAGTAGATTGAAAATATCCTGCCTATCTGTCTAAGAAATCCCTTTATTGTTGTTGTTTGTTTTTCATGTAATAAAGAAATACGGCCTGGATCTGATAAAACTGCTACTTAAGCTGTTAGCATCTATGCTAATCTTTGTCACTTCCTGCCATTTCTTGCTCATAGCTCCTAACTCTCACTACTCTAAAAGACTCTGATTTGGCTATGCTGCTTTGGTCGGAGCCCAAATGCTATATATTGGAGCTCAGCAACATGGAACTGTCTGATCACAGACATTGAATCAGGTGGATCCAGCTGCACTGCGAGGTCAGCTTTGATAGTTTATAGCACCTTAACGATACCCTTCATTTACCTTCAGCTTTATTTTAGATGGGTTTTTTAAGAGGAAGAGCTCTGGCCTTGTCTTTGTTTTACAGAGAAGCAAAATATACAGGTTTCAATAATATCTTAACTAAAATGCATCATAATCATTTCAGGTCAAATCTAGATATTGAAAACATTAGTTAAGATTTGGAGGCAGCACCATGGTGAGAAAATAAAGAGATGTGGAATGAAGAGAAAGGCGGGGAAGGTGAGAGAGGGGGTGGGCGATGAAGAGGACCAACTCTGAGAATGAGAGATCAACAATGCCATAAATAACCTTGGGAGAAGTCACCTATCCTCCCGCAGGCGACAGCTCGTCAGGGAAATGAATGGGTTGTCACCGTCGTCTTTGTGCCCATGGCTGAGGGCACTGAAGCTGGCACCGTCACACGTACACACAAACGCAACAAAAAAAGGTTTTTCTTTCCTTTTTAATGTCTTTGCAGACCCTCCCCCTTCTACCGCTGCCGCAACTAACGCACAAACACACACTCAGGTTCACAAACACTCTTTGAAAGCATGCATCCACTTAAGAAAAAAAAAAAGAAACAAAAAAGGAGACGCTGCTGGAGCAAGGAGGGGAGTGGAAGGTGTGTATGGGAATGTTCGAACCCACTCATTCAGCGCTCACACACCTCTCAATCTCACCGTCCGTCTGTCTCACTCCCCCAGTCTCCATTTGTCTTTCTCTGGACTCCAGGTGTGCTGCTTGGATTTCATCCCTACAGCATTTTATTCTCATTCCACACAATATTTACCCACAGTTCAATAGGCTCCGGTGCTGCGTCCTGGAAACATGGAAGAACTCTGTTTGTATGTGTGAGTGTGTGATAGTGTGTGTATTCTGTTGGTGTTTGTGCTTCTTATGTTGCATGGATGAAACAGGATCAACAGCTTCAAGCCCTTTTGTAGGTCAATTACCAGTTTTATTACCACTATCAAGCCAAATAATTATTTGTTTTTCAGTTAATTATGGCACGGAATTACAAAGTATGGCTATTTAAAAAAGAGACAAACACTGCAATACAATGTTATTGACAATGAATATTTTTTAACATCTTTAATCCTCAATTTCCTCCCCTTGTGCATCAACACACCTCTGCATTTAGACCTTCCACTGATCAAAGCAGTGCAGCAGGTCTTCTTCTGACAGTTGTCTCAAAACTCTACCTTCTTTTTCTTTTCTTAACTTCTCTCAGAGAATCAAACTCGTTCCTTTGAGGACAGTTTGATCTTAAGAAAAAGGAAAAAGTCACATGGAGGTAGATCAGGGATCATTGTGATCATTATTTTGATCAGAATCAGATTATTATTCAATAGCCAATACCTCATATTTCCGCATATTGTGGCAATATCACCCCTTTGACTCTTTTAACTAATTCCTCTTCATTATCACTCTTGAGTTCTACAGATGGAGCCCTTCAGTTTCCCCCAAATTCCATGGCAGAGTCTTGGCTGGTCCGTGACAGGAAAGTAACAGAACCTGCCCACCCTTGCCGTCGTAATGAGATGCCCTGTGATGACGTAAAAAATATTGTAACCCTTACCCCCCAAATTTTACCGGGTATATAAATGGAATTTTAATTTAACATGGAACGTGTTATCATGTATAGAAATTGAGAACAAAAACAGACAAAAAGAAAACATATTTAGACTCCCAATGGCTGGAAGTTGGCTTATAATAGGTTTGTATCTGGCTGGAACTCAGCTGGCATTTGGCTGGAAGGGGAAAATTGAAGCGTCTACATCTGTACCTTAAGGGCACTCTCGTGCCTATCACTTTTGGTCCAGACCAAACAATCTCTTTTGGAAATGTTTGGTAGATCTGGGGTAGTGTGAAGGCTCACACGAACTATGGAGCATACAAAAGAACCAAGCTCTGATCAGCTGAAAAACAGGGGGTCTTGGTTTGCTGATAGGCTAAGTGGTGTTTACAGTTCCTGTAAAAGCCCCCAGCACCTAACAAGTACCATTTGAGGCAAGCAAGCCAAAAAAGCAGTGAGTTGTAACTTGAATACATCAGCAGTGGGCAAGTTAATATAGTATTCACTGACAGTATCCGGCAGGGTGAGGCTAACGTTAGCATTGCTAGCAACGCCAGCCTCCTAATAACAGATTAACATTTACAAATCCATGTGGAATATGGTTACACATTACCATAATCAATATGTTAGTGCCACTTGACAGCCTAAATGCAGCTTTATCTTTCTGGGTCATAGTGAAACAATGGGCTGCATGACAGGAACAAAGACTGCAGCTAGAGCCCTGACTAGTGGCGAGTGAAAGAGGCCAAAAAATTCAACAACGTTGCAAAGTCAACCCCAAACCAACGTGACAAACAAACATACTGCATTTAGAGAACAACACCATTATTTCTCTTTCTAATTGTTATAATGACTGATATGTGACAAATAAAAGCAGTCACTCACCACGGTTCTAAGGCATCCCTGCTGTTTCTCCCCAATATTTCTCTTTTTACAGTCTGTTGGTAGCTCCTCTACAACAGAACTTACCTGACTTTTCCCTCATCTTGTTGCTCTCAAGGCATCAACTTCAGTCCGCTAACATCCATGACTGCTGCAAATGCAGAGCTCCCTGTGCTCTCATTGGTTAATGTCTCTTAAGTGAGGGACCAAATCTGAGAGGACAGGGGAAAAAAAATCAGACCTAGTAGGTTTTCTGTCACGGAGTCATGAGGTGTTCCAGACTAGATTTTTGTTGTTTTCAATTTTGAGACACTGCATACGACAGAACAACTGATTTTGATGTGGTAGGGTTAGGGTCTTGAAACCCTGTGACTGTCCAGTTGGGCTAAAATCAAAGATTCTGTAGTCTGACCTCTGCATTAGGTGCACAAAATCAGAGAAACAAGAGACTGGACAATCATAGACAATTTGCATTACACAGGCAGCAGTACTTGAAGCCTTGTAGCTGATCCTTTGTTGGGAAAATGACAACCCCACCTCTAGAAAGTCACACTTCAGACCACTAGTAAAAAAGTTACATTGTTTTAAGGCATGTTTCTTAACCCTGGAGAAGGGCTGTTGATGTCAACTGAAAGAAGAAGTTTTCTGAATACAAAGGATCTTATGCTTTCCTGTAAAGTGTCCTTGCATTCATTTATTTATCTAATAACAAATCCACATACAGCAATTATACATGCAAAACAATGCAATATAGAAACAGCTCTGGGCTGTAATACATTAAAATATCTACCCTCATGTCCTGATCAATAAAGTGTATATAGAAACTATTGTAGTGATTTTCTTCATATTCAATGAGATAGATTTGCTTTTTGACATTGAACAAAAGAAGATGACCCTGTTATGTCAAAGTGAAAAAGTGATTTGAATAATGTTAAACGCAAATTATTATTAGTTCTTTAGCATAGACTGATGCGTTGATGAAGGTTTCCATATATTATTTATTGCTGCACCATCTTTGAGAAAGACATTTTAAATACAGAGTGAAGAAAGTGTGTGTATGTATGTACTAACAACCAAATCTGTTATGGGAATCTTTTAATTTACCCTTTTTGGCAAAAATATCATGTTTGCTTTATTTTTAGAAATTGTTGATTTCTGAAACTTACTTGGTAACCGCAACGGGTTACATGTTTCCTTTATGTGCTTTTGAACAATGGAAAACATCAAAACCATAAACATTATGTTTGTTTACTTTGGAGACGATTGTTATGAGTATTGGTTTCAATAAATGACAGCAATAAGTATCAGCATCGTATTGATTTGAAAAAATCTGGTATCACCCATTGCAAGGTTGTTGCAATGGGTTCTGACAGACGTCTCCCAGTTGTTGAATTAACATACTGAGCATTACAAATTTTCACTTAGAGATTTCTTGGCTATGACATAAAACAATGTCCATCTTCAAATGAAATAACTTCCATATAAAGAAGGGACAGAGACAGCTGGTCGCTCAAACAAACAAAACATTCGTCAGTCTTTCATGAGGACAGCTGAGCGTGCAGAGGGAGAACATGGAGGTTTCCTTTATTTTGCTTTCTGTTATCAAACTTAGCCGAACTGTGGACTAAGTATACTGAAGGACCATCAACTTCCTCAGCTGGCTTTCCTTGTGTGAGCACTGCTTTCAAAAAAAATTAGAAATGAGTGAATATATGAGAGATCAGAGATCTTGGCTGAAAAGAAGGTAAAATCATTCCTATGCTAATCATGTCAACTTATGAGGCATCATGGTTAGAACCAAACAGTATTAATGCAGGTTTGTTGATGCTGCTGTCACTGAGTTAAACAAGCTGTAGTTATATTTGTGCATACAATTTAATTAATGTAGTCATTTATCCAGGTTTCTATTTGTTTTACCCTGGCTACAAAGTTGTTGGCATCTGATTTTTCATGATTTCAAGAGTTTATACTTCTCTCTCTTATTTGCCCTGATTTTTGGGACTTCAAGCACTTTAACGTCATTTTATTGTCTTATGATTGTTTTCAAGTTTTTATGCTTTTTATCCATCTCAGGGTTTTTTGATTAAGGGTAAGTTTATTTCACTTTTTCTGTTGTGTAACTCCGTTGCATCTGTTTTGTAATTTGCGTGTTAAATTTGGATGCCTCATTGCATAACAAATTTGCTTATGATTAAAAATAAAGTAGCAGAAGGTTAACCTGAAAGGGATAAAGGGTAGATATTCATACAATGTGAAAACATTCTTAACTGTAAATATTAAACATGTATTTACAATTTAAGATGACAGAGGCTCCAACTAGATTGGTGGCCATAAAATAGTTTTAATTTGAAGTGCCCAAGAGTACAAATCTCCACCAAGTCATCTCATTTTCCTGAGATTATTGGGTGAATTATAATGGAGAATATGGCAAACTGCCCAATCACTACCAAAATCTAACCACTTCTTTCGTATACCATGACCAATAATCTCAGGAAAATGTCGTCAAAATCAAATCTGTTGAAAACTTTCTTGAGTTATTAGCAAAAATGAGGAAAACTGCCCAATGTTAACATATGGTTTTAAAAATTCCTAGATCAACATCCATATTCGGATCACAACCAAATTCATGGATGGACAAAGGGCAACAAAAACATAACCTCCTCGGTGGAGGGAATGACAGCAACTGAGGACAATTTGAACAAATTGCTGGCTGAAACAAGCTTGGAATCAAGTCATGCCCGTCTGACCATTTAGAGAGGGAATTTGGAGTAAAAGTTTGGCATAACATCCTCTTGTGTGGGGTCAGCTTAAGCAGGGGTACACACTACAAGAAAATCGGCCAGAGTTTTGGCTTTGGATCCCTGCTTCCAACCAAAGTCAGCAAAGGCCTGATTATCTGGTGGTCCTAAAAATGATTTAACCTGATTTTCCTGTCGTTTAGAGGAATATTAAGATGTATTTTATCTGCCACTCTGGTCTAAAAAGACGATTAGGGCTGCCAAGACCTAAAACTGTAAATATTAAATGTGTCCTACATTTACAATCAGAAAGCCTGATTTGTGTGGAGCGCACCAAAGACAGCCAAGTACCCCCTCTGTAATCTGTCACATGGAACAAAGCCAATTAAACAGCAAAATGACTGAAGCAGTTAGCAAATGTAGCCATGGCAATGCGAGCAAAGGCAGATCACAAAGTTAACTGGATGTCAGAAATGGAGAAACAATCTTTGATTAGCTGCAAAACATGTCCTTCTATGCAGAGTAAGCTATAAATAATATAATACACTCTGATAAAGAGAGGAACTGGATGGAAAACACAACTGCCACGGAAGCTAAACTCTCTCATTTTGCCTCCTGACGTGGTCCGCCGTGTTATTCATACGAAATTACAAGTTGCGAGTGTAAAGGCCCTGGTTGTTGATGAGTGAGTTGGTTGGTATGCAGTGTGCTATGTCTCTGTTTCAAAATCAGTTCAGTTAAGTTGTGCGTACCAGGCCTTTCTCCAGCAATTCAAAGGCTCTTTGTGTTGGAGAATGTTTGGAGTTGTTAAATAACCAAATAAACATATTGCCCTTACTCACTTGAATTCAGAAACCAAAAAATTTCACGTACAGAGCTTAACTTGCTTAAATTCCACTTTCCCTTTGTCTTGAAGTCTACAAACCAAAAATTGAGCCTGAGCGACTTTTTCCGTGTCCCTCTGTGTGAGTTTGAAATAGCTGCTTTGTCAGTGAACAAGCTGACGTGTCAAAATTACATGACTCCCGCACTATTCCTCATATTCACATCTCAGAGAGCTCCTTTTTAAAAAGAGAATGGCTTCACAATTCATTTCAATTTCCTGCAGGGCCTGAGTGACTTCAGAGAGCGACTAATCTGACGACGAACTCCATTTAGACTCGCACTTACATCTTAACCCCCCCTAAAACCAGACATTTCACAAACACGGCCATTCTGCGCTCGAGCAGTGCCGCACGTTGGGTTTATTTAATTTGAGAAAGGGGCCTGGGCGTAGAGTATAACCACCCCTCCCTCACTCTGACATCAAACCCTCGCCTAAAGTGGCGCTCCACACAAGTAGCAGAACTACTTACATCACAAAATGGACTCTAAATGCAAACAGGCATAACTAGGGACAGCCAAATCATAGCCCTCTTCTTTTTTTGCTTCATCTGGAAGAGGGTTCGGGGCCTTTTTTTCTTCAAATTTCACACTGCGTCGTATTGTGCTTGGATAAAAATGAAGCGGAGAAATGAGGAGAAAGGGACAGAGTGGGGATGGAAGAAGAGAGAGAAAAATCAATAGTGAGGACATAGCTGGGGGGTTTCCATATTACATTTTGCATAGACGTCGGCTGTAATTTGCCTTTGATCTTGGTCCCAAGATGACTCACTGAAGCCATCTTCCACAGCCAATTGGGGGTAGGGGGTGGAGGGAAGAAGAAGGGGATGTGGAGAGAGGGAGTGGGTGGAGGGTTGACGAGGGAGGGGAGGTGGGGGAGTCGACCACAGAGCCATGATGCCAGGCCAGGCCTTCATCTCCGGTTCATACATTCTGCTGAGCCGTGGTTTTCTGCTGCAGACTGGATGTAATGCAGACTCTCCTGGCTGCTCGCAGAGGGCCAGCTGTAAGGCCGGTTTGTCCAGTTTGCCCAGACAGACTCATGCACTGGGCCAGGGACACGAAGGAGGAGGGGGTCCCGGGCCTTCATCTGTTAATGTACCATTACAAAATGTTCTTTTTATGGTGCTTTTGTGTCCTACTCTGCACTATAAGAATTTTTGGTATGTAACTGCAGAACAGATTTTTAGTGGTTGATTTTATGGCTTATTAAAGGGATAGTTCTGTGTTTTTTTTCTAAGTGAGGCTGCCTGAGGCCCATGGTACAATAAAAATATTCAAAAAACTGTCCAGCTCTGCCCCTGTGGGCAGATAGCTGGGTGCAGGCGCTAGGCAATACAAAGATGTCAATGGTGCCACTAAAAGCCTTGTAATCCACTTTAAAGCTGCAGTAGGTAGAAAGCCAGAAAACGGTTGATTTTTGACTCTCGTTTGTCTCCGCCCTGAGCCCCTCCTACCAGACGAGCACGCGCACACAGCACACACAGCCGCTGCTGGAATTCACCGGTCCACTTAGCACAATTTTGAGTAATGTCCGAGTCAGCAGCTTACCTGTCCAAGAGAAGAGTGGACACGAATCCAACTTCAGACCAAGGCTATCCCGCAGTTCTCTCCATTTCTGGAATGCTCTGTCGATATTAACACGACTTTTGTTCCTTTTTTGGTCAGCCTCTCTTTTATATTCTCTCTTTTCTAATTCTAGCCGTGTAGGCAGTTGTAGCCAATGCTGGAATATCTATTTTACCTGGTGCACTGTCCGCCATTGCCACTTGCTCTCTCCTTCTGCCTGCAGCCACGGGAACGCACATATGCAGTAGAACAGCCAATAGGAACGCAGTGGTCTGAGCTGACCTTTGATTGGTTGATGCACATCGTCCCGATACTGATTCTTTAGAGGCTGAACACAGAGCCATGGTGAGGTGAAGAAACCTGTTGCTTGTCTCAGACCACTTGACTTACATTATGCTTGGAGGATATTATAAAATTTTTACTCAATTATACTAAAACAATGTTGCCTACTGCAGCTTTAAGGCTGAATCGATACAAAAGACAGCGTTGGCTCAACTAGACACAACAATAAGAACTTTTAAAGCAGCCCAATTCACAGAGCCTTTACACAAAAGTGCCACAAGGAAGCTCAGTTATATTTACACCTCTGTACATTCACATTAATTCCGTGAGGCTGTGATATCTGCATCAAATCACAAAGATACAGAGCTGGGATGTGCGAGACAGAGTACGTCCCTACATATATACGCTCACTTGCGGAGCTTCTGTCTCCCGCTAAGTCTGTGTGCCTCTCTGTCTCCAATATCATGCCTCTGTTGCTATCTCTGGAGACAGAGCAAAGAGGGGATTGACTTGTTCCCTTCATTCATTCTGGATTCAAAAAACATTTTAGCGCAAATTTCTGATCTCTGATGTGAATTGAACCTTTCTGTCCTCACATTTTGTTGATCACTTTGCAATGTAATAATATAAAAGTAACATGTTTTGAGTAAATTGTTGTCAAATAGAAACAAGTGATAAAAACAGCTAAAACTGTAACTATAAATATGGAAAATGTAATGTTGTAAATTTGCTGAAGTATTTTTGTCTCGCAGTGACCACCAACTGACCATTCCTCACATCCAACAAACTTATTTTATTGACTCCATTTAAAAGCACACATGGTGAACTTCATGCCACAGCAGATTAAAAATCACTCTGGGTGTTTGAACAGTGTGAAATAATGAATGAAGACATAAAAGTAATTAATAGATAGAGCCGTCTCCAAGAGAAAAGAGGGGAGGATTCGTCATCTCTTCTCTACACAATGCCATTGTTCGCTGCGACATTCAATGCTCTCTGCGTTATTAATGATCAGGCTTTGCAGAACATCCATTTTTCTTCTTTTTTTTTTTTTTTTTGGCTCATTCACCATCTCAAGGAACTTTTTTGGATTGTTTTGTCCTTTCTCCTACTTGGCCACCACTGCCAGTGCCACCATTCTTTTGCATATCATGTTTTCAGCACAGTCTGTACTCTTTAGGGAGGTGCACAAACTTGTAAAAAGTTTTGCATGAAAAGCAGGGACTTTTTTGATTCAAACACCAACACGGAGGAAACGTGTCCTTTTTGAATGGATGTCAATTAATCTCACTAAGTGGAACATCCAGCTCTTACAGCATAAAAAACTACAAGTGCTAAGAGAGCACAAATCTTCGCCAAGGCATTTCTGACATTTAAGTTATTATCATAAAAGTGACCTTTAATACAATGTTAATAAATCATTTTAAAATACTCCTGAATCTGCATCCATTTTAATTTTGCCACCAAAGTCTAACAGACTGTGCACAAGCTTGAAGACGGACTTCCGGCTGCAGCAAATGCTTCTTGTTTATGTCCATCTCCTTTTACATTCACTTTTTAATGGCAAATTTCTCAAGCTGCCTGTAGGGCTAGAGTTTAATCTACAAAGTGGCTTACATTTATGGAAGTAGATTTGTGTCAGTATTATCAAACACTTTTTATAAAGCAAGCAACACTTTTTAAGAAGCAAACAACACTTTATGATTTAAGCAAATAAAAATAAACTCCAAAATAAAAACATAAATTGCAAACCAAATATTGATTTAATATTTAAAACAATCATTTTTTATTTCTTTAACAAAACACTTTTTTGTCTGCAATGATCAAAATTTCGCTTGCTTCAACTTTTTTCTGTTTGTATTCCAAACTTGTTCTTGTGGGTCAGAAGCTAGGAAGCTGCCTGATGATTGGCTACTGAGTTTAGGATTTAAAGCTCAATAAACCTAAGGTAGTCACCATTCCTCTCTATATTATATTCATTTTAGGTATCAATTTTATTATTGGATTGATATGTCTATCCATGGTTGTTATTGATTATACATCCATAGTGACAACTTTATATTTGTTATGAACTGGCATATACAAATAAAGATTGACTGAGTGATTGATTGTCACAGACTTGGACTCACTGTCTGTCTGAAATGTTTGTGACTGTATCTTTGAGATATTAGCTTGTCAATTGAACAAACCTAATATTCCAATATATTTGTGAAGTTAGTAATACAAGGCTTTGTTCTGTAATGCCAAGATAGCGTTCACCTTACTCAAGTATTCACCTAAGTGCTATGTGGAACGAGTTTCAGATGGACAGTGAGTCCAAACTCGTGTCTACATCCGGTCCATTGAGCTTTTTCTCCAGAACTCAGTAGCCAATCAGCAGACAGCTTCCCAAGGCCAACCCATGGTCAGAATGGGTCAGAATTGCAAACAAAAACCCGGGGAGTGCGAACAACAACTTTGGAATGCAAATGCAAATGCAAAGACGGAGTGAGTATCATTGCAAACAAATTATATTCAATCATTCTGAAAGATCAAATCAATATTTTGTTTGTAATTTATGCATTTTGATTTGTATGGTTTATTTTTGTTGTTACTTCAGTGGTCATAAAGAGTTGTTTGCTTCGTTAAGTGTTGCTTGATAATAATGACATGAATCTCATTCGATATATATTTTGCCAGTGGTTGTTTTTCTTTGTATGGCAGCCTTGTTATTAGCTGGCAACCAGTCTAGGGGGTATGCCAGCCTACAGCAGCGTGAGCCGGGACAGGCTATAGATTCCCACATCCTTGACAAGGATAAGCAGTACAGAAACAGAATGGACGGCTGTCCTTTTTATTTCCTGGTTGATGCAGTTGCTTAAACATCAGATATAATCACTCACTAAGTTTGTCTACTTTGCAGCACATACATCTGATACTGAAGTGATATTGACAGACGTATTACTTGGATGACATCCATTAAGATACAAGACTAATCACATGTTCTCCTGTTGTCTCCTTTAGGTCTGGATATGAGGCACATTCATGACTTTGTGAACCTCTGGAATAGTTCAGCTATTTATCCCTTCTGCTAATCCAAGCCTTCACAGCTGGTTTTCAGAACCAGGCAAGTGCATTCAGAGTAAATTCATCCCCAGTTTTCCACCTATGCTGCATTTCTGTCATAACTTGGTCAAACACACTGCTTGGTGTTTTTGTTCTCATGCTAGCACCCAGTTTCTTGGTGTGGATGGCAGAATTTGATCTTATTTGAGGCTTATTCCTAATCGTCCAGACGGTAAATATTGCACACTTCTTCTGCGGTGGCCTAATGGGCATGTAACTTTATAGGCAAACATGTGAAGTGGTATTCCTTCAGTGACTGGGAGCTCAGAGAGAGTGCCAGGCGCTCCCTGAAGATGAAAGACTCGTCAGATGGCACCGTCTAGCTCCGCACAGACACTTATGAGAAACAGACCTTCAGGAGAGGCTAAGTGTCCAATCTCTTGTGACTAAGAGCAGTAATAGAGCACAATCGCCAGTAAATGAAGGACTATTTCAAAGCCGGGGGTGCAGCTCTCCTTGTGTTTTGGCGTCGTCCCTTGTTGAAACATACACCTTCACCAATGCTCACCATGATGGCTCTGTGGATTATTGCTGTTATTACACTTCATAAATCCCCTCTTTTTGCATGATTGATGATTCTTCTCTCAACTTTTTCACACTCTGTGGTGGATCTTTTGGAGAAATCCAGTTCCTTGTTCGAAAGTTTCAACTCTCAAGTGGTTATTCGTCCTTTTTTACAGGAGTCCATTTGGCTGTCCGCCTTCTCCGCCGTGCCGAATTAGCATTCAGCCTCGATAATCTACCCCTCGTCTCCCCTGGCCTAGTCCGCAATCCCTAATGATGAAATGAATTACGCCGTCTATTGTCAGAGTTCTTTAATCATATTAGCTTCTGCTAAAATGACAGAGCATTGTTCAGGGCCCCAGACAAAAGGAGACACATCTAAGGTACAATGGACCTGGGATCTCTCTCAGTGAATTACATTAATTCTAAATAACGTCACGTTAAGCTGCCTGTCCGATAGAGGTAGTAAAAGAGGTTTGACTGGATGGCATTTGCACCTTCATCATTGCTCCTAATGAGACAGTAGAATACTGATGGATGTTCTCTGACGTGAGGAAGGGGCTCCTCACACTGGGGAATGGCTTCATTATATCTGCCTGTCTTTCTGTATTTAAGGGTTATTAATGCAGTAGTCAATGTATATATCTGTTTTTAGGTTATTTTACGGCAAGGAATGATCAATGTGGGGTCAGTTATGAGGTTAGAGCTCTGAATTGACCTCTGAGTATTTTTTATATTACAGTATTTTTACACCCTTTTTTTGTTTACTCGCTTTTGGGTTGAAAGTTACGAATGAGTGCAAAAGTTTATAAATTGCTAGAATATAATTGCAGGATTCAGTCGACCTGCAGGAGCTGTCCATGAAAAGTCCTTTATATGTTCTTTTTTAATACCACATGAATAAATCTCTAATCTTGTCCAAGGAGTCAAAAATGACCCTCCTTCACTAAACTATAAAAGAAAATTTAAAACCCAGATTTAATTTTGTCTTCTCAAACTTTGTGAATATCTAGCTTTTACCTCCTAACAGTGGAAAATGACCAATCTTTTATATCATTACACTTCAGTTCAAATTATCTTCTTCCATAAAATGGATGATTACAGTTATTATCACTGTTGATAAAATCACTGAATAATTGAAGAATATTTGATCTTTTTTTTTTTTTTTTTTTAATATTTGTGTGGCCTACAAATAAAGCTCTCATTTATGAACCATTTCTTCCATCCACAAGAAGAATAAACAATACAATACACATTATAAATTAAATATGTGCATGGCATTTGCAGATGGGTTTCTCACATGTGTCGCTCACAGTTTTGGTTACTTTTCTGACTACCAGGACAAGATTTAGACCCCTGACCAGCTTTTTACAGGCTCTGCAGAGGATGGGGTCAAAGGGGAGACACTGTTTCAGCCTCTGACTGTATTGTCCAATAGTGATCATTGATTTAAAGGAGTTTGGTTTTGAAATGGCTGCACTTTAAATGTGATCCTGAAAACATGTTTTCCACCTGATCAAAACAAATTCAGTTTGATATAAAAAAGCTTGTAGAGATCAAAAATTGTAGATGGAGCAACATTCTGAGACTGTAAGGTCAGTTTTGTCTTTATCAATGCTGCATAGATTTGGACATATTCACTGAATGAAAGCAGAAAAAAGAAACAACCTGTGAGCAGACTTTTTTTCTATAAATTTATTGCAATGACGTAAAATTTTAATTCAATACAAATGTGTCCAAAAGGAGCACTGCCTTTTATCTATTAATTATTTATTTTTATTTTTATATGTGTATATCTGTATTAATTAAGCATTAATGATCAATCATCATCTTCATGTGACCTGCATGTTACTGCTTCTAAATGGTCCCAATCACTTCTTCCACAAAGCTGGTAGAAACCCTAAAAAAAGAGAATTTGATTTTTCAGCTGCAGATAAATGCTCATAGCTTTCCTCATATTGTCAGTTTTCCTCAGACCTCTAAATTACTATTACAACAAAAACTGCATTCAAGCCAGTGCTATAAACACAAACACATGCTGCCAAACACACAAGTTAGGAGCGAACACACACTCCTGGGCAGCTGCAGTCGGCTGTGCTGGAATTGCTAAACGATTGGCCGAGTCCTTAATTTAATCTTTCTTCCTGGGAGCCGGCCCACCCCGTCCCTGTTCATTGATGAGGCACTTTAAGGAGAGCAATATTTAGCATATCTGCCTAAATGGTCCTAACAAGCCCCAGCTTGCGCCGTGTTAAAAATTAATAAATAATAAAAGAAGGAGAAAGTGTGATGTTGCCAGGGAAATAATTTGCCTCTCTTGAACCAATGATGGCATGCACTTTATGTAAATTAATGTCTGGGGACAACAAAATCCCTCTTAATACATATGCAGCCTTCTTCTTAAAAGAGAGAGAGAGGAGAGGGGAGGGGGAGATGGAGAGAGGAAGGAGGAGGGTGAAAGACAGGCAATGATGATAAATGGCGAGTCAGCACAGAATTGGATGTATGTGAATTTTATGTCCATAAAATCAATGTGAAGGTCCAATTGTTCTGATACAACATTACAGGCTTTACAGTGAGTATGTATCTGTGTTAGTGTGCACTTACACACTTAGAGATACACACACAAGTCTGGATACTTGTGTGTTTGTGTTGTAGGATTCTTATTTTGACAGCTGAAACCTTTACATGAGTCTTAAACACTGTTTACACACAGGTATGATCATGCATTAATGAAGTGTTGGCTTGTGGCTCCTGAAAAGCTGAAAGCAGTTTTGTGCCTTGCTCAAGGGCTTTGTTTTTGTAGTGGAACTTGAAAGCTGATCCTGTCATATATAACACCCTTTTCTTCATCCATTTCATTGCTGCCCTTGACATTACTGCTGTGCCCCTTATTGACTCCTCAAAGTACGTACAGGGCAGAGGGTCAAAATCCAACGTTTGCTTTGCATGTAAGAAATTAGTGGCATTGACAGGACTTAAAGTTAATGCCTTTTTGTCACAATAACCTTGATAATACTATGCCCTTTTCACACATGCAACCCTGATATTATCAGGATAATACACTTGGTTATTCACTGACATGATCGTTCACACTTGCTCCTCACAGCAGGAAGAAGTCTCTGAAGAAGCTGTGGAGGGGGGTGAGGGGTCACCGACAGGCAGCACATGGCGTCAAACATGCAGTCAGTGTTTATAATATGATGGATTCACTAAGACATGTTAAAAAGCATATCAACAGCATCAAATTAAGAGTCAGAGGAGAACTGTTGCACTTAGAAGTGAATATGAAGCAGAATCACTGTGTACAGAATAAATACAATTACTGCAGTGTTTCAGCTCTGTATCCAACAGCAGTGTGAGGCTCTTTGGCACCCTGGTGGTGATAGTTTACAGCAGATGTTCTTCAGATCTCTGATGATGTGCAGTGGAAACAACACTTTAAATTGTCCAGAGACACATTTGTGTTTGTGTTACTCTCCTTACAATCAGATAAACTTCTCCCTCTACAGCAATTGTTTTTATCTGTCCTGTCAAGTCTCCCTTTTTTGGTTTTGCACCAGTCGCACTGGAGGATGTCATCAGGCCCCCACTCGCCTCAGTGAACTATCCTCATAATTCACTGCAGTGTTCAGATATTAGCTTCTCAGGCTTTACACAGATAAAATACACGGTGGACCTTAGGAAACTACACGGGTAAAGTCTGAGTAAAAATCTCAGCTATATACATTCACACATGTGGGTCGCCTGGGTAAAGTCCAGATCATTTCAGGTCTTTTTTGCAAGTGTGAAAGGGATTCTAGAAAAACTATGTACAATTTCTATGTAAATGAAAAAGAACAGATATTACTTAAACATTCTGTGCACGTATCATCATGCATTACTTTCAAAACTTCTAAAATTGTCCACTCCTGAAATGGCTAGTTTTACATAACGGATTTTCTCCCAGACTTAGAAAAATATCTCGCTGTAATAGTTCATGTGATGTTAATTTGCATAGATTAGTATGTTTATTCATGGAGGAAAGGTGTTTACCACATCCCAGAGGTGCTCCATTGTATTGAGGTCTGGTGACTGTGGAGGCCTCTGGAGTGCAGTGAACTCACTGTCATGTTTAAGGAAGAATTTTTAGAGGATAAAAGCTTTGTGACATGGAGCATTATCCTGCTGGAAGCAGCCATCAGAAGATGGGTACACTGTTGTCATAAATTGATGGACATGGTCAGCACCAATACTCAGGTACAGTAGGCTGTGACATTTAAATATTAATTTGGTACAAAGGAGACTTAAGTGTGGCAAGAACATATCCCTCACACCATTACACCACATCCAACAGCCTGAGGTGCTGATAAATGACAGGATGAGTCCTGCTCTCATGTTGCTTATGCCAAACTCTGACCCTGCTATCTGAGTCTTATCGCAGAAATCAAGACTCGTCAGACCTGGCAACATTCTTCCAATCATCTGTGATCCAATTTATGTGAACCTGTATGAATTGTACAGACAGTTTCCTGGTCTTATCTGACAGGAGTGGCACCCGATGTGGTCCTCTTCTGCTGTAGCCCATCTGCTTTAAGATTTAACATGCTGGATGGTCAGAAAAGGTCCTCTGTATACCTTGATTGCAGTGGTGGACAAAGTACTCAACTCCATTACTTGAGTGAAAGTTTAGATACTCCTGGTCAAATATTACTCTAATACAAGTGAAAGTGCTTCAGTCAGAAGAGAAGAATGTTAGCGCAACGTTTTCCTGCCCGATCTGAGTAGCGCATGCACAGATGGGCATCACCACTTAACCAAATCGCTCACTCACTCATTTTAGAAAAGAAAATAAATTTCATTGGCTGACTTAAAAGCTTTACTTAAAAGTAATGAGTAAGGGGACCCTTCGTAGAAATGTAGTGGAGTTAAAAGTGCAATATTTGTCTTTCAGTTGTAGTGGAGTAAAAGTCACAAGTTTACAAAAATAATAATACTCAAAGTGTAGATACTCAAAAAATGCACTTAAGTAGTACTCAAGTAAATCTACTTCCTTACTGTCCACCCCTGCTTGATTGTAACAAGTCTTTGTATAAGTTATTGTCACCGTTTTATCATCTTGAACCACTCTGGCCACTCTTTAATGACCTTTGGCATCAACAAGCACAGATAACTTCTGCTCACTGGATATTTTCTCTTTTTTCAGACCATTCTTTGCAAACCCTAGAGTTGATTTTGAAAACCCCAGTTGATCAGCAGTCTGTCTCCACAACCATACTGTGTAAAAAGTCACTTAAATCACCTTTCTTCTCCATTCTGATGCTCGGTTTAACCTTAAGTTCATGATCTTGACCATGTCTACATGTCTAAATGCACTGATTTGCTGCCATATAATTGGCTTATTAGGTATTCACAGTAACGTGCAGTTGAGAGGGTGTACCTATTGAAGTGGCTGCGGCACTTGGCTATCCAGATTCACGTTTTCAAGCTCAGAGCCACTGACCAGGCTGCTGTTTGACAAGCTGGGTGTTAGGAGAGAGAAACAGACAAGCACAAAGTGAAGGGACGCAAACACACACACACACACACACACACACACACACACAAACATGTGCACTTGTCCCATTTCGTTGTCTCACCTCGCCCCCTCCCTCGCAGCCCCCTCCACCACACCGCACTCTCCCTCTCTGAGGAAGTTTTGAATCCTGTCATTCCGGCTCGGAGTTCAGCTCCTCTTTCATGTGTGCCTAGACAGCGGGCCTCTCCTCCTTTTGTATTGTTTTATTATTTATGCATGGGGAGGGGTCGGCGGTGGGGATGAGGGACGGGAGGGGGGGCAGTGTGTCTTAGGCATAAGCAGCAGCAGCAATGGGACAGATGGGGGGTGCGGGGGGCTAATTCATATTCTGTTTCAGCAACATCTTAGCGCGCTGAGGAGTTCAAACATTTTCCAAGCAAATGCAGAGAGAGGGAGGGAATGAAAGGGAGAGGAGAGAAGAAAGAGGGAGGACAAGACACTAGGGGAAGGTGTGTGTATGTGTGAGAGGGAGAGAGCGTGTGTGATTTTTCATGCTCTTGTCCATATGCATGTGTGTGTGTATATATAGCATATACAGTATGTATTAGTATTCAAGAACAGATGGAGGAACGAGGAAGTGTGTGAGGGAGTGGGTGTAAGGAAGCACGATGGACCTTAGTGGGATAAAAAAGAGGAGGGAGAAGGGGGAAGCAGCATGGAGAGGAAGGGATACAGAGTTGGTAAAATAAGGAAAATAAGTTTATTTTGGGGACAGAGTTTTAACAGATTCTGGTTCAGGCGTGAACAAGATGTGAAGGTTTTTTCTCCGTGTCAAGATATTTTGACTTATTTATTCATTATGTGTTAATTTCTCAAAGAGCTGAGACAACTGTAAATCTTAAAAAGTGACAATAAGGTTGGAAACTACGAGTTGGCCCTTGGTTGCTGCACCAAACTCTTGAATGTGGAATGAGTGAGGATCTCTACATGTCCATGTCTGCCTTAGTATACATTCACGATATGACAGTACTGACTCTGACTATGGATGCAGCCTTTTTCTTCTGTTAAAAAAAAATATATATATTCTGCAAAGACTGAAAGTTTTCTGTCCCAGTTGATTACAGAGGAGTGCCTGTTTTACACATAATTTAGAAAATAGGCACAGTGTGATGTAACGTAGACTTACATGGATACACAAGTGGGACATACAGATGCAGTCGCTAAACAAGGGTTACTTTTTTGTTTTGTTTGTGCCCCAGATTTCTTCATAGTGGCATTATCCATGCTAAGAAAGGTGTTCATTTAAACATGTAAATGTCTATCATGAGATTGCATGGGATCTAAGAACAATCATTAAGGTGGGCAGGTCTGAGCATTTTCGTGTCATGGACCAGCCAAGACTCTGCTGAGAAAACTGGGGAAAATTTAAGTGGCCCCATCTGTGCAGTATATAAAGTCCCTTAAAAAAAGTTTGGAAATCCTATTTGAGACAGTTATTTCTCCCCTCTAATAATACAAATTGGTATTGTATTTAAACTATTGGAAAACCGGATTAGTCACCTTTACATTGAGGGTACAACTTGTACGGATCATTCATTCATTGAATAAGCAACACAGCTAAATTTTGTTGGTAGCGCCCCTAAAAATGTGCCAAAATCCCCTGCAACTTGAAAATGATGTTCTGGTATGCAGAGTGGCAGCATTATTTGTTGTCAGCCCTGGTACCATTTCCAAACTTAGGACCAAATTCAGTGAGACTGGTGAAGTGAAAAACAGACTGGTGAAGTGGGTGTCCCAGGAAGAAAACACCCCAAGGAGATTGGTTCCTCACCCTTGCTTCACTAAAGAACCGCAGGCTTTCTTCCAAAGAAGGGGCACTTTTTTTGGGGGGATGCTTCCCACACATTTTGCTGTGCTGCCCATTTCACAAATGCACAGTCTTTACAAGTTGTCCCTCATTGTAAAAAGTGGTTAATCAGGCTTTCCAATAATATACAATACCACTGGTATTATTGAAGGGAATTAATCAAAGAAAATAACAGTTCAAATCTTTTTTGAGGAGTATATTTAGTAAAGTTGTTTTATTCCCTGTCAACATAAACCTGCTTTTATTTTGAAGGGGAGAATGAGGAACTTCTGGTAGTTAGTGCAGGAAGTATTTCAGAGGATGTAGATCAGTTTTGACTCGTCCACTGAGCTGTCTGAGTTTCTTAACTGATAAAGAAGTGAAAATGCTCTTAATTCAAGTTAGCTTGGGTGTAACAGGCATCATGACTAGCTCCTGTGTGTTTGTTGATAGATCCTTCTTTGTGCAAGGGGAGGGGTCTCTCTCTGCTCGGTCAGTTAGCCATTTAAGAAACTCCACAATCTCTGGTCATAGATTAAGTCAATATCAAATGGTCCTGTGGAGAGAGTCATCTGGGAGAGATTTGAAGCTGATCTTGTTATATTGAAGACCCTTTCCATTATCCATTTCTGTGCACCATTCTTGATGTTACTTCTCCTGAGTTCCTGAAGTACAGATGGGGCCAAAGGACAATATTCAATGTGCATGCATTTGTCGAGTGTAAACAAACAGCACTGGTTGGTACATAGCTATACATGGTGCCACCGATAGCCTCATTCTTAACTCACTTACATGTAAAACTACTCATAAAGCTACTTTGCTTCGATAATATGCTACATCAAGAGTCTTTACAGTGTTTAGCTTTTCCTCGACGAATGTTTATATCTATTTTAGGATGCAACAAAGGTCAATGTATCCTTCCGCCAGTAACTCCTCTCATCAGATCAGGTCAGAGTGCTGTAGCGGGGGTCACGTAGCAGTCACTGGAGCACAACCTGATGTTAATCTTTAAATTTGGCTTGTTTTAAATACGGACTTCAGGACTCACCTCTCTACAGCGACAGACCATTGTGTTTGCTCATTTTACTGACCAGGACTACGACACGCGGCAGCAGTTTGAGGGTTTACCAGAATTGGAGAGCTCTGATGAAAGATCCAGGAGAAGCTGAGTTACTAAGTCCCACTTGTGACAGCAATAGACCTCCAAGTTTGTGGACATGGACTCACAGTTCATGCATCTGCACGAACAAGTAGCTTGTAGTCTGTCCTGCTCCTCTGTTCTCCATCCCTCTTTCTACCTGTGACTCCATCTGCAATTGTTCTTCCTCTGAGTTCTCTGGTTCATAAAGATATCACGTCATTGTTACTTGAGTCAAAATCGCTCATTTCTAGTCCAGCTTTAAACATTAGTTTGTTTCCTCTGATGACTTGACCAGCAAAAGGATACATAACCCCTATGTTCAAACAGAGTAAAATTTAAACACAGGGGCTTTGTTGAGGAACAGTTCAATGCTATAAAGAATCTTACTGTACAGTGGAATAATTACGAGGCTTTTTGGTGGCACCATGTACTGCTATGTATATGTATCTCCCCCCAGGGACAAAGCTTGCACGTTCCTTTAATGAAACCTTTATTTCCTCCAGCAAGATGGTTATGTTTTTTCCGGCGTCTGTCTGTTTGTTTGTCTGTTTGCAAGATTACGCAAAAACTACTGAATGGATTTACATGGAAATTTTTACCAGAGGTGTGGTTAGGTCCAAGGAAGAAGCCATTAAATTTTGGTGGTGATCTGCATATTTTTCTCTATTCAAAAAATTCCCTAAATGTTCTAAAAATCCCGTAAGTTAGCATTGGGCCATATTTTTAAAAAATATATCTCTGCCCTCACTCAATGGTATTGCTTAAAAATTTACAGGATACTATATATAATATGTCTCCATCATCAAGGTAAATTTCATGTGGATCCAATTGGCGCCACAAAAAAAAACATTGAAGCTTTTAATGGGTAGCCCCATTCACTTTTCCTCTACTGCAGTGAGGATGTTGCCCCTTATATGTAATTTTGGGAACTGTAGTTTATTTGCAAACCGACATCAATGTTTCTCAAGCCTATGTGACTCCATTTCCCAGCTTGCCTCGCAATGTCCGCGGAGGAGCTCTCCACATGGACAGACATGAGCGAAGGCTTGGCTGTCATATTGGGGTCCCAGAACTGTATCTTTTACAGGGGTTGTGGAAAAGCCACTGGCGTAACTTAGCTGCTTGGCGGAGGTCTGTGATCTCTGAGTGCTTTCCTACTTTACTAGTACCATAGACCTCAAGCAACCCCACTTCAAAAAACCCAAACTAACCCTTTCAACCACGTAGTCTAACCCCACAACAGCACCCAAGCTTATCAAAAGCACATGCATGTCTTTTTAAAAAGTATTTAAAGAGGGGAAACATTTGTTTAATAATTATTCTTCAACAAAACACACCATTTTGAATGATTTAATTCTCCTTCTGATTCTGTTGCTGGCAGTTTAAGCACTTTGCGAGAATGTCTTTGCCTGGAGGGATTGTGTGAAAGCCATCACAATCTGTTTTGCTGCTGGTGACTGAAGCTTCCTATGGTACAAAATGATTTCTTTATGTTTGTCACACAGTTTGGTACAACAAAAGGTGCAATTAAAGGCCGTGTCACTTGGTCAAAAGCAACAGTAAGAGAGTGCAGAAACAAACATTTTAGGTGTCTGATATCTTTTTTAAGCATTTTTTTTTGGTAGCCTTGGATGAGCTAATATAAATCCAGAAATGCAAAACTTAAATACCCAGTAATCTGCAGCAGCCCATCACATCAGAGCGCTCCACAGTCATCAGAAAAACCAGCATGTAGACTGTGCAGAACCTTGTCACTCCTCATACGTAAGCTGTTCTCTGGACAGTTTAGGCTGCACTTAACTAAAGCTGAAGCCTGCTGTGGCCTCGGGGTGCCCCTGTCTGTGCCAGCCATATCAATAGTCACCACAGCTGGGCTCGGCTCTGACACTGAGCTGGAGACTATTGCACCACCGCCTTAACACCCAAACCATCCAGGCCAATCACAATCAGTGGGTGTGTGTTGGAGCCTCGGCGTGCATGTGTGTGTTTGCGGGGTGTGTGTTTCCCCACTGTTCCTCCACATCTTCAGTACATGCCCTTGAGCGTGTGCAAAATGGCTCAGTATCAAAGAGTGATGATTGAACTGAAAACATACTCCACTCGGGGAAAGATGAACCCTCTATGTATGTGTGTGTTTTGAAATGGCAGATGTGTGTATCGTGAACTAATTTGTGTGTATGTGCGACTGTCCACTGTAAAAACAGAGAGAGGCAGAGAGGCGAGGAGACATTTGCTGAGACGTATTGAATTTCAATAAAAACTGCAATGAGGAGTATGAGGCCCGGGCGATTTTTCAATCTCTCGTTGCTCTTGTCTTGAATTAGTTTTGGTACACTCCATTTTCAACCCTGCCCAGCTAATCAGATCTCCTCCCGTCCCCTGGGTCTCCCCTCATTTGGTACGTCCCATGAGCTTTGTGCCAATCAAAATGTTCATCAATGTCTGCCTCTGTCTCCTGCTCCCCTTTTTCCTTCAAACCATTTCATTAAAATATGCCAGCACAGTTATTGAAGCTGTGCAGACATGTAAGGCTGGATACTGTAGTGGGGTAGACAACCAGGTAAAGACAACATCACTGATCTCTGTGTTTTAAGAACAGTGGTTCTGAAGTGGTCTGGCCTCATGACCTACCACCACCTGCCTAATGAGAAACTGCAATAAATATAGAAAAGCAAAGGGAAAGATAGATATTTGGAAAAAAGAATCAAACAATGTAAATATTGCAGTTTAGACTTCAGGTTTAAGAAAGAGGATTTGATAAGGGCTAAACAAATGTTCTCAAGTACGGTGCCCTCAAAGTGCACAACACAATGGCATATTAACATAAACAGTATGACTTTCTATATATTCACATATCTTTATCTAATCTATCCATCTATATCTATGTATGTATGTATCTAGGTGTGTATATATATATATATATATATATATATATATATATATATATATATATATATATATATATATGAATAGGGCACATTTAACAGTAAATACTCAGAATTTCTCATGGCAGCACCCATGACATTAATCAATATCCATTTTTAATTGTGGTTGTTGTTTTGTAAAAATGTACATGTGACCAGAAAAAAAACAAAAACATGGATAGAAATGGTATTGTATTTCAGCTTTAAAAATATCATTTCAGTTAAAGAGCATCTACATATTGATGTATTAACATTGCCAAAACATAAAATGATATTCGTAATTACCAGTGCTGTTAATTTTGGCAGTTTTGGCATAATCATTTGGAATAAGCATTCATTTGGTGGTGTTCTAAATAAATTTGTTAAGCACCATGTATGTATATATATATATATATATATATATATATATATATATATATATATATATATATATATATATGTACACACACATATATATACATATATATATACACGTGTGTATGTGTGTGTGTGAATATATATATATATATATATATATATATATATATATATATATATATGTATATATAGACACACACAGAGAAAGAATACCTCCCTCAGATTTTACTCCTCAAACTGTCTGAATTTGATAATTTTGATAATTTGATAATCATCTGGAGGCCTGATGTGGCCTTGAGCTGCCAGTTGATGAACACTGCTCTAGATGGACCCACAATGGCAGAGGGACTGTGTAGATTTGACACAGAGGTATATTTGCGTCATATAGTCTTAAACAGCACATTTGGACAGGATTATTAGAGAAGACAGAGAAGAAAAAAAGAGAAAAAAAAACTGCCATTGTGTGGAAAGGCCTTAGTCTGTTGTGGTGAACTGTCTTGATAATCTTGTTTAACACCACATGAGAACAAAAATCCTGTCCTTTTGCCCCGCGTGGGCTCAGATTGTTGAAGTTGGTATATATGTAGCATGTTTTTCTTCTTGATAATGTGCAAATATTGGTTGTTGAAGATCCTGAGAAATTAATGCATTATCATGGATGAAACGTCTTTGTTATTTAATACATAATTGGACATTACACAAAAATAATCAGAAAAGAACATTAATTCATGCATGGACGTCCCATTTCAGCTTCCATACATTATTTACTTTTTACTTTCCATTCATGACCCACTATAAACAGCTTCCTGACCCACTTTCAGTTCCTAACCCACCACTTGAGAACCTCTTCGTCTAAAGTGGTTTGTCATCTCCTGCTATCTTTGTCTACAAATCATCAAACACCTAATAAATAAGCTCAGATTAAAGCCTAACATGTCATGGCTTAATCAGGTCTGTCAGGGATAAGATGTGATTTATTCATAACATGGAACATTTAGATTTGACATTCATGAAACATCAAAACACACTTTTACTTATTCAGCAACTTTCCCTCTGAAACAGTCCTCTCCCTTTTTTCACATACAGGGATGAAATGTGCTCAGAGTATCCTTATACAACAGACCTGATGTTATATTCATGAGAATGAATCACACTCACTGGTGAATGGACCTGTACTGTTAGAGCTCTTTTTACATTTACATTACACAACTGATGGCAGAAGACACTGTGTAAAGAGGCCATGGGCATTGAGTTGACTCCTTTTATCACATTCCTCCACCCATAATCACGCCACCAAAGGAAATTTAGGGTTCAGTGTCTTTAATTTAACAAAGCAGTTCAATTTACCTTGAAGATCCACTGAATCTTTGTGTTGCATGATGCATCTGAGGCATGTGTTTGCTCCATCTGGTGAATCACACTTAAACCCAGAGGAACCATTTGTGAAGCACGGCTCACCAGGAAAGGATCTGCAAGTTTCCAGATCTTATAAAAACTAAAAGGGCAACTTTCAAACATGTCACTTTGCCTCCTTCCGTTGATTTTGGAATCTTTTTGTACGATCATGGTGGCCAGAAAAAACTTCTGTTTAGCAGTAGAATTTCTTGAATGTGGATCCCAGTCTCATTATGAACAGCCATCCACACCATGCTGTGTTGGGTGTGTGGGTGAAGGAAGGGAGGTGGGCAGAGACAAGTGGACTAAAGCAAGAACTTAAGCTAGTGACAGATCCATGGGCCAATCATAGACCTGTCTTCATCATATTTGTCTCTGCTGAATATAAATTTATTAGAGGTTAGCCCCTTGTAAAGAGAGCATCTTATTATCAGGAGGGTCCTCATGTCTGTGCGATTGTAGTGACAGTTTTTATAGAACTAAAATCAATAATAACCAAGAAAAGAGTAATAATCTAATATTTATGTTAACATTTATAAAGATTAAAATGTAGAGATGACGGACGTTGAATAATACAACAGCATCAAAATGAGAATTTATGATAAGTGGTGTATTTTCTGCTGATTATTAGTGTGAGTGGCTGTTTAAAGCAGCACTAAGTAAGATTCCAGCTTTCAGCTCTCTAGAGGCCTCTATGGTCATTGAGTGTAACTGCACGGTTACAAAAACAGAGCGCCTCACACCAACGTGCATTTGTTGACATACAGAGGGAGGAGAAGCGAGCAGACAGGACGTCCCGAGAGACAAATAAACCATGTGGACTGATAAGGTACAGTCTGATCATGTTTCTATTTGAATAAATCATGATGTACTTACAAGTCCAACTGTAGCAGGGCTAAATTAGCATCAGTCAAACATCCCTCCTCGTCTTTCAGCTCACGCCAGCGAGTAAACGCCGGGCCAGTGTTTATCCCTGTCTGGGCACTTAGCTTGTTTCTCTCCAGCTTTCTTTTTTTCGTCTCCTCCGATAAACATTTCTTTTCTTCGGGTTTTTCGCTGCTTCTGCCATGATAACAACATTACATGCAGCTTTCTTCTTCTTCTTCTTGTTTAATGGTGGGTGGCATCCAGCGTCAGAGGAGCATTACCGCCAACTTCTATGCAGGAGTGTGAGCCAGAGGTCCCTATTTCCATCGGGAAAATAAGTGCATATTTACTTTAAACTAAATTCTGTTCATTAAATCTGTTTAAAAAATTCAAAAAGTGCTTTATATTCTCCTTTTCCCAACGTTTAGCTTACGCCTCGAGGGGGAAGTGACGTATGCCGTAAAGCAGTCAAAGCAGTAAAAATGTGTAGTTTTTTAATGTGGAAGTGTTCCTACCATCCAAATCGAAGTTACATAGTGCCAGTGAAGGCAATACAGACCCCCTCAGACCACAACAGAGGTGTCATTCAACCTGTTGTAAGGTGATGTACCATCACAATGACTCTAGAAATATTATATTAGGGTGGAAAAACTATGTAGCGTTGGTTTAACACTAACCATACCTGCATCATTGCATTGGTGTGTGAACGCTGCCAACAAGCTCAAGAACAGAAAGAGGAGTAAAGTACAGTGCATACAGGATTATGGCTGCCAGCATCACTGATGGTGGCGCTTTTCTCCAAACTGAAACAGAAAAATTCATTCTGCTTTAACCCTCCTTTTGACCATTTACTAACATGTGACTAACATGACGTCACTCAGTTCTGTGGATGGGGTACTGCTGTTGTCAATAGACTATAAAAGCATTTTAGCCATTAATTACTGCGGAGATGCATTTTTGAGCCGCTAAAGTAACTGAAAGAATCATTACAAATTGTCACTGAATTTGTCAGATGAGTCCGGACTCACAAAAAGAAAATTAGCATTAAAAGATTAAAATATCGACTGCATGACAGTCAGACAGCCTGTGTATCAGCTGTTTACAAGGAGGCTCAAAAGAGGAAAAACAACCACTGCCCAGGAAGATAATTTGGCGATCTCTCCAGGGATTATGACCACAGTTTGTTTTGGAGACATGAGGAGACTTGAATGAACATGGAGTACACACAGAAAATCGTCTGCTGATGGAGACTTAGTGGGTTTGAATGATAAATGGCAGAAACCTCAATGGGAACTGGAGGACATGAGAGCATCCAAGTCACCTGTCGATGCAGGTGTACACATTGTAGGCTGATGTTGACAAAGTTGGTGTAATACCAGGGTGACTTGATAAGAACACCTCAGGATTTTTCAGGATCAGAGGATATCAGCGGCTGATGTGTGTAAACCTGCAGTCTGTGGCACTCGTCATACATATCCTCCTAACTGTAATGAACATTTATGATTTTACGGACCCAAATCAACGTTTTTCAAACTCTAAAGACAAACCAGAACAGCCAAATGAAAGTTTATCTTCAAAGTAAGTTTTCGGCTAACACCGTTTATTGTATGAAGACAAAGCCATGTGTTTAATACGTATACTTGATGATTGCTAGCATTAGCGTTAGCCCACAAAGTGTTTCTGTTGCATACAATAGCTTAAGCTTCATAAATTGGCTTGCAGGTATAAAACTGACATTTAAAGCCTTATTAGAATGGTTCACTACACAACAGTAGATAATTTTGGTTGGATAGGTTTAAGTTCACTGTAGGGATGTTTTTATTTATTTAGCATAAACAGCAATTAAGTTACATGCTGGATGACAAGAAATGAAACAGTCTGTGTAGTCACATGTAAACGGTCAAAAATTGTCCCGCTTCTCTAAACTCCAAAAATAAAGCACTAAAAACAAATTTACATGCAGTCTTGTTTAGACAGAACTTCAGTTTGATCCATGTTTATGAATATACATATAATATGTATTAATATACATGTGGCATCCTCACAAAGTTTCCGAAACACAAAACTACATTTCCAATATTCTCGAACAGTGTAATGACATTTTTACACGGCGTGATTAAAGTCTCACCTCTCACACTGTACCAATAGTTCCAGATTAATTCCTGCTCTCTTATAATTTCCTGGATAAAGAGAAAAAAAAGTTCTTTCTCTACAATTATACTGTTGGAGGGAACAATGTCCCATTTGGGATTTTAAGCCATTTACACAGATGATTCCAGTAATGCCATGCAAATAGAATTTAATTCAAAGTTAATTCGCCCGCATTACTTTTTAATAAAGAAATGATAAATTATAATCTCCTCTGCAATTTAATCTATTTATGCTGCTTCTGTCTCTGGAAAGTGTCCACTGCTTGTCTCTCCATTAATTGAGAGAGAGAAGAAGAAAAAGGAGAATAGAAGAAGAAGAAGTGAGAGAATAAAGGCGGCAGCAGGTAAATTTGTTATCTCAGCGCCGGACAGTGTTTGAGAAAGAAATAAAGGGTGTAATGAATTGATTTCATATTTAGTCTCAGGCGTGTTGATACACATAGATCTCTAGTGGTCTTTGAGCGCCTGTAGCCTGCAGTATTTTCTTTCCTTTCATTAAGGTGGAGATTCTGCCCTTTGATAGTGTTATCGATTCTGCCTCCGAACACACTGGAACCCCTGTGAAGTTGCTCTTCAGGTAAGAAGAGAAAAAACAAGAAGAAGCTATTATCTTTGGTGTTATCCTGTACCTCTGTAGTGGCGATTCACAAAACCGCTTTACTTACCAGTGAACTGTTTTCCTCGCTCTTTGTTCTTTCTCGCCTTTATTGAATTCAGGGGATAATTACAGATTCTGTAGCTGCCGCGGCTGCTCGGCGGACTGAGAATTTATTGCTTAAATCATTATGATTCTCTCCCCCGTCTCTCTGTTTAAATTCTATCTCTCCCTCAATCTGTTCCAAATGTGTATGAAGAGGTGCAGAACTTGCTGTACTTCAGTTTAAAGTCCAAATTTGACCTTGTAGGTTTTATCATTATAATGGAGAGCAAATATCAAGTGAACATTGGCTCCTTTCTAATCTGATACTTTGGTGACCTACATCTAATAATTCATCACCTTCACCAAATAATATCCTCTCTGTCCTTGCATGGGGCTCCACTCTGTCCTCAGAGAAGCACTGTGGCTGTTTGAGGACGAGAGGATTTTTTAACAGTATCTGATGACCCTGAGGTTCATGGATCAGCCCTGCATGTCAGTGTCCAACATGTGAAGTGTGATGTTTAAATTAAGTCGTAATCAGGGCACCAGCACCACATGAGCAGTGTGTGACTCTCTGTTAGGGAGACCACGGTGTTCACACAACATCAATAAACTGCTTTAAACAATCATTTTCATTTTCATTTAGGAATGAGTCAGGGCAGCAGAAAAGCAGAAGTATACTACAACAAATAGCAATATTTGATATATATGTAGGAGACCCTGATCAGGCCTTTAGTGGCCAATTCCAATCATTGATCATCTGTTAGTGAGTTCTGCTGATACCGATGATGTTTGCTTTAACTGTTGGTTCAATGTTTATTTAACAGAGAAGCAATGAAATGATTCTATATCACCTGTGTTTATTATTGTAAATCAATAAAATCATCGACAGACTGACAAAGAAGTGTTAGTTCTTTCCAACGGGCTAAACAGTGTAAAAAAATCATTAACTAAAGGCAATGAGTTTGAGAAGATTAAATCAGTTACATTCTGTATCTCATGTTATTATTTAAAACTGAACAAAACAAACATTTTTTTTCTTTATTTGTGAAATTGAAACATTAATAGTGATACAAAAAAGAAAGCAGGAGGAGGACAATGAAATTTAAAAAATGACTTAAAGATTAAAGAGAGACAATGTAGACACATACAAACAAGAAAGGGAGTGGAGGTAGATTTACATGTCAGATATTAAGGGAGTGAAAGCAAAATAAAAGAAAAGAAAAAAGAACAAGCAACAACAAAAACAAATTTTATCTCCATTCAGTTCAAGTTTTTTGTCAAAATTAAATTTCCAATCTCCTGAAATGATATTTGAACATATCAAGTGCTTTTCCCCAACAGAAACGTATTTTAATTTAACATAACATATATATTATGGATCTCGAGTGAATCACAAAACACAACATGCACAAAGCTGTGTAACAGTTTAGCTTAGCTAAACTGGTCTTTTTTGGTCTTTGAGCTTCTTAAAGAAGCTATTCCACAACTGGGAGGGCGATTTGTTAACATCTCAGAGGTGATCATGAAGTTAAACCACAGGCCGCATAGTTTGACTGTGTGGGGATAATTGACTTTAAATATAGTTTAGAATAAATGACCCTGAAATGACATTTGCATTCAAAATAAGGAATGTGTGTTAATGTTGTGACTTCGAAACGTCAAATACTCCAGGCACCAAGCTTTTGGGACCTTGATATTTGTTGTGCTCTGATCAATTTAAGTATTCATGTGAATCTTTTCTGCAAAATTTAAAATCACAAGTCTGTTTTTTGTTCTTTTTCTCCTACTTTTTAATTCCTATTGAAACATATGGAGACTAAAATAGTTGCTGTTGCGTTACAGTTATCATTTGTCCCTCTGTTTTAAACAGCATCTGCTCCTTGAGTAATTTTTTGTGACACAAGATTGTGTTGCACATAACTGATGCAGGAAAGATTCTGATGTATTTACCACTATCTTGTTGTTAATAGATAGAGAGGTCAAAGTTTAATGGACACAGAGGGGCTAAGTGAGTGTAGGGGGTATTTAGAGAACTTCTCTCCTTTATGTTATTCATGTTTTATTAACCTTTACACACAAAAATACACTCAGAGCATCCAAAAAGACACCTGATTGCAGGCTTTCCACTTTGTTTACACACAGAGTCTGTATCAGACTCTACTGAAGTACTAAAGAGCAGATCAATAAAGTGAGAGGACATTGATTTTGTTAATGGATTAATCTTATGTCCGTCAAAGCTTTAAAAAAGTGATCAGAGAACATAGCTGAGCAAATCACCCTGGTATTTTATAGATTCAAACTATTGTCACACAGTTGAGAGAGGGGTAAATATAGTATTTGTCCTTCCTAAAGCGAAGCTGGTCACATCAGCTTCCCGCTAACCAGGAAACAGCAGACAGTTGGAAACTGTTACACAGTTGTGCAGTGGGAATTTCCAAATAAAACTGGGTTATAAAGATGATGATTTCAGTGATTTCTTAGACTTTCTATCGATCTGATGGGATAACTGATCACCCAGTTTACATATTGATGTACACTGATGTCTTCTTACACCCCCAACAAATATTCACACACACACATATATATATTTATATGGTATATTATATATATATATATATATATATATATATATATACAGGCAATAGCCAACAAAGCCGTGACTGCATATGCAAAGCTATCAGATTCAGCTGATGAGATTAAAGTACGTCTGTGACATCCCTTTTCTGTTAGATTTAAGGATGAAGGGACATGAACGACATCACGAAATACTAGTTCAGCACTTGCATTATGTTTCAATGAAAGGGCTGTGGCTCCGTCATTTCATTTCCTTTGTCTCTTTGTCATGTTATATATTCTAACTGTGAGCTGAAAAAGTGCTGTTTTAACATAAAAACAACAATATTTTATTCTTGTAAAACACATCAGTTAAAGAATTACGACATTCAGCTGATGGATCCACTTCAAAACCGGGAGAAAAATCCCTCACAGCAGCCAAACCAAGGACATAAGATCAAACATGATAATGTAGCAAAGCTCATTTTCCTCAAAGATCCTAATTGATTGGTTGATTATGCTTTCTCTGTTCCTCCATTTCGCTGGGTCTTCTTTAATAGCTCCATAATGACGCTACTGAACTGGACGTGTAAGACGCAGCCAATTAGAATAGTAATAGGCTCTAATTAACTAAAAAAAAGGATTTTCAATAAAAAAGGAGGAGATAGCGAATTTGATTACTCATTTTCATTAACTTTTTCTTCCCTCCCTCCCTCCAACCCTCCTGTCATCCTTGGAACTTTGCACCCTTCATTTTTATGAATATTTTATCTTGTGCGAAACATCACAATACACGCCATCCCTGGCAAAGGCCACAGACATAACAGCAGAGGAGCCTTTCTTCTGCGCTCATTCAAAGAGCCTTCCTTTGTTTCTGCATAATGAACGAGGCGCTGATGGCGGCGGAATAAATTTTAATTAGACTTTTTTTGGAGGAGACTTGTGAGGATGATAGGTTGCTTTAAATCAAAACTTGACAGTGTGAAGGCTTTTCAGGAATAAAGCGAAGTTAGGAGCTGAAATATGTTTGCACTTTGTGTGTGTGTGACAGATAGAGACAGAGCTTTGTCGTGTGCCAGCAGGTATCTGTAACGGTGCATCAATAATTTGCAACAATTTTAGCTCCCTCCTCCTCTTTGCCTCTTTCTTCCTCTTGTTCCCTCTCTGTCTTTCTTGCCTCGGGTCAAGTTAGCACCACTTAAGGACTACAACGCAGTGCCCGATCACCATATGTTGTCTCTGTCTGTGTGTGTGTGCACGTGCATGGATACCTGTTCGGTTTGTTCCCTACCTGATGCCTCCCGTCGCTCGAAGCCAAAGCATGTCAGCCTCTGAGAGACAAAAACAAAAAAAAAAGGCGAGGGGACACCAGGTACAGCAGCACGAGTGTGTGTGTGCATCCTGCAGGCTGCTTCGCCATGAGACACGGCCAGATGGTCACCCCAGGCGAAGCAGGTTGGGCCTGTTTACCTGCTTCACTCTGGGTCATGTCAGCTTCGTTTTCAGTTTAGCCGCAACACAGATCAAACCTCGGTGCCAAAAACACCGCGCTTAACTCCCCGTCTCCCCCTCCTCCTCCCTCGTCTCACTCTTCTGTTTCTCTTCTCTGCCTCAGACTCTACAGGGTGATAAACTTTGTCTTTCTGCTCAGGGGTAAGCACATTTGTAAAGGTGCAACACTCAAAACACAAACACCTCTCCTGTCAGGTTTATTTCAGAATTAAAGCAAATTAGTTCATTTTGATTGTCAGTTAAGCTTTGAAAATAAAAGATAAAAAGATGAAAATAAAAAGAAGATTTTGCCTCATTATTTCAATAAAAAAATGATGATGAAACTAAGTGTGAAAGGTATTTGCTGAAGCACAAGCTTGTCCTGCCTTGTGTTTTATCACCTCCGCCCAAGGCTGCTTTCTGTGGCTAACAGGTTAATAAAGACATGGCACCTTTTAAATTTAAACCATGATTTCCTTTTATTTTAAGTCTAAATACTCACCATGTCTTTTTAAGCAAGGAGAAATCTATTAATTTGTTATAACCTGTGACAGAGTCTTAACCACAACTTTCTGAAATTGTACGATTTTTGTTATCAGCTGTGCTGAAATCGGCAACACTTCAACTTTAATTTTAACTTCAACTTCACTTTAATAACTGTTCCTTAAATGGCAATTTTGGTGTGCAGCAGCTGATCACAAAACACTCACAATAAGACAGTACAAACTCACAATACAAACAATTAACTAGAGCACAACCTCCGCCATGGTAGCTCACATATTGCTGATTTATCAATAGTTCCATTATAGCATTACCATAATAATATGAATCATTGATCCTAAAAAAACCCACATCTAGCACTCAGAATCATGTTGATATTGTTATTAGTAAGACAGTTATTGAGCAAAAACGATTGTTCGCTAATGGCGGTAATCTGGATGACTACCAAAATCTAATCATTTTTAAGTTTGGCCATTCCCAACGTCTCCAGTAGTTTTTGTGTAATCTTGCTAACAAACAAACAAACAAACAAATGCAGACAAAAACACAACATCCTTGTCAGAGGTAAAAACTGTTAGACCAGATTCTTGGGCATCCTAGAATCATCAAGGGAATTCTGTACTCACTCGGGCACATAAGCCGTCTTTTTTGGGGAAACCCTGACATATGCGGCTCTTCGTTGACTCCGAGAAGTTAGCCTAGCTTAGCTTAGCCCAGGCATGGCAAAAGCCTTATCCCAGACTGGCACAGGATCTCAACATCTGAGCACAAGGACTGCTCAGAAAAAAAAAATGACATTTATACCTCAAAGACAACCAACAAGTGGTAAAACTGACATCATCATTCTCATCTGCTACTGGTCACTGCACAAGTATACTCCCTGAGATACAGGTTTTTTTTTTTGTTGTTGTTTCTTTTGTCTGCCCCAAAGCTGTTGATTTTATCATTGTCTTTTTATGCAAAAATAAACTTTCAATCAAAACCTTAGGACTAGTTGAAAAATGGACCTTAAGAAGTTTCTGAGTAGAGATTCAAAATCCCACAACAAGAAATGGAAGCAGGAGACACAAAATTTTGAGCAGGCAATTCACTGAAAACTGCATTTAAACTCAAACATGGTTTTGTCAGCTGATCAAAAGTTTAAGACCACAGCCTTTAAAAGACAAAATCTGTGCAAAAATGTGTATTCCATGTCATTTCCTGTCCATTTATTCACACAGTCATAACCTACAGTCATGACCTTCCGATGGCGAAGGCAGATTAGCTTTCTGTCTTTAACGTGGTCAGATTGTTCAGCTGCAAAAGCCTCTCATACCCCATCATCACTGCTGAGGTTGGACCCAGTAAGACAGGCATTTTGAAAAAAAACCCAAAAAAGTCAAGTGGTAGACCATTGGCTATATGTCAAGACACGGGATGATCCTCAAACTAAATTAAGGTCATTACTGTTGCTGACTGTGGCCCAATAACAAACAGATGGCATCTGCAAGGGGAGGGCTGAAAAAACAAAAAACTCTTCAAAGTCCACATCTCCTTCAGTGCCACAAAATTGCCCTTTTGGACTTTGCAAGAGACACCAAATATGGAACATTGAAAGGGAAGACAGTTTTATTCTCTGATGGGAAAATTGAACCACGAAGGTCCTGATGGGGTCCAATGCTTCTGGCATGTCAAGGAGAGCCCATCTTCACCACGTGGTGCAACGTTCCCACCAGCCTCCTGGAAAGAGTAGCATCAAGCCTGCCTAAATGTATTTATGAAGTAATCAACAATAATGGTGGGGCTCATTACTGAACCCTTTTGGGCACGTTTAGTTCTGTTTGGTGGGGCTGGGGGGTATATTTCTTTTGATCAGCTGATGAACAGCCTATTTCAGTTTAATTGTTATTTTCAGTAAATTGCTTTCTCAATATTTTTGATCTCTTACTCCTGTTTCTTCCTTTTTCATTCTGAAGATCTACTTAGAACCTTCTTAAGATCCAACCGAGCAAAATGCAAATTCTTGCAATTATTAAACTAGATTTAAGATTTTGAGCAGATAAATTGTGCATTTTTGTAATGCATCGTAAATGATTCAGTCACACAGTGTAAGTGAAAATTCCTCCATTGGTTGGGATTGCACAGTGTATGCCCAGATTAAGTGTGAAGCCTACCTACACTTTTCTCTGGCCCCACTAAAACACACTGCTTAGGTCCACCAGCCCTGATGCCAACTTGCTCCACACAACACTTCTATGCCACTTACAAAAAATTCTGGACAAGGCAGGGGGCGGGGAAGTTTTGTCACTTTTAAAGCACTTTTCTTCTCAGATATGTCAAAATTCTGCAAAATATGAGAGTGTTCTGTATGGATTAGTAAAAACACGTTTTCGAGTGCAGCTTTTGTTTGAAGAGGTTCCTGCATTCAAATGATAAAGTTGATGTCACAGGCCTGACTAAATGTCATCAAATTCAAATCAGAACTTTTTTGAGTTATTCTGTTCACAAACAAATGCCATCAACAAACATGACCTCCTTGGGAGAGGGAGTCCTGCCCACAGAAATGTCTGGGCCCCTGAAAAGGCCTTACTCAGTTTCCATTTATGAATATTAATATGTAGGAAATGCATAGGACTTGCAGCTGACTTGCTTACTCATGTAAAGGCTCTGCTCCTCAAAGTGACTTGGACGATTTGAATGTGGCCTGTGGCTTCTTTCCATGTCATTCTACACTCTCTCATAAAGAGTCTGATTAAAATATAGTATTTATGTATCCACAGATACATCCTATTTTTGCTACTTATATTGCACTTGTTTTGGAAACTGGAAGTCCACCTGGAGAACTAAAGTCGTGAAGAACAGTCCAAGTAATCAGTTCCCATATCTGTGTATCATTATAACACTAAAAACAAAAGGGCCTCCCACTGAGATTTTCCTGCACTGGTGCCAAAGTGGTGCTACACCTGGATGTTAAAGATGCCTGTGTCTAAATTATTATATCCCCTTATCATTTTCTACCATTATGGCTGAGAAAGAACACGTGCTGCTCATTTAGTTAACAGCACATCTATTTAGCATTCAGTCATTCATTTTTATAAAGCTTTATTTATTTTTCTTTTTACTTCATGCAGACTACAAGTCAAATATCAGCAAGTACTGAATATGAAGACAACATGACAAAATCCCTCCCCAAACACACATCAGAAAGAAGATGAACAGAAAAATGTATTAGTAATACTGATTTCTTGTTATTTGCTCTTTGCATGGCACCAAGTGTATCTGTGTCTGTCATTGTTTGTCTTTTATGAGCATCAGCAAATAAGTTTGTAGTGAAAAAATGAAGAAGTTAAATATCCTAATTCAGAGATGGGCTCCAAGAGGGTCACATTAACATCATACTCATTGCCAGAGGGAATTTCTGCAAAGTTTTCAAGCCAGTTTCAAATATTAAGTAGCATACCATTTACTCGCTATTAAAGTATCTTGTAGTTATATTTTTGTTTCTGTTTTAACCTGAGACACCAGATGGACTGTTCAATACATTTCACCAGTCCAACCTGGCAACAGCCCATAGACAGTGTTTGGGAATGGGCATAATCTATATAGCATATTTGGAAGGTGATTGGATGATCATTTCATCAGTCACATTCATTATGTAGCATCAGATAATGTAGTAGGAGGGCACTACTGCTGCAGTGTAACAAACGTGAGCCAATTTGTTGGACACACACCCCTTTGCCGAAACATGTTGGAAGTAAAGCAAAAACATTCTTTATATCGAGAAACACTGTCAGTGTTGTTTATTTTTCATATAATAAAGAAATAGTGGTCCAGATCTGATGAATCTACGAATGTTAATCTCTGTACAAGCAGTCACTTCCCACTTGTAGCTCCCACCTTTTCTTGCCTTAAACAAACACTGATTGAGCCGTGCAAGATCATATAGATTGGAGCTTGGAGATGGATCTGTCTGATTGCAGATGTTGACTCAGTTGGATCCAGCTGCACTGCAAGGGTACAAAAGATAGGCTCACATAAACAGTTACAAAAACTGTAGCCATATTTTCTTAGAAATTTTGCTTTTTGTAATGCTGGCATTGAAGATTTTGTCAGGCCATCCTCATGTGCTTGGAATTAGAGATATTTTAAACTTACTGGCGAACAACATTTGGGGAGTAGGAGGCACACATTTGGCCCTTGGGTCATCAGTTGCCCACCCTTGTTTGAATTATTAAAAATATTTTGTCACTGCCTTGAACAGTAGTAACTGAAAATAGATGAAAAATGGCTTGATTTTTTTAAAAACTCATTAAATTACCTATGTCTATTCATGTTTGAGTGTAAAATATAACTGTTGGTATAATAAAACCTGATGAAAGCCTTTAATTCTTCTTTTTTATTCAATCATGACTTATTATTATCATTGTGAGTTACCCATTACTTATAACTATTTGACCCTTCAGCCATGACAGAATCAGTGTGTCCTCTTCCTAGTAAAGGTGCAAAATCATGTTTTTTTTCTGTATTTACAAACATAAGCAGAGCTGCACCTTAATTATTAAATGTGTTCCTCTAAGATTTGTGAGATTTTACTCGGTATTGTTCATTCTCTACATATTAATCCATGTTTTTCATTTTAGAGCCTGTGTAAGCAGATACCAGTTGCAGTGTAATAAGTGGCTATCAGCATCAGAGCAGAACAGCCCCCCCGCCCCCGCCCCCGTTAACCCCCCGCTGTAGCAGCAGTTGTTGGCTCAGAGGCTAAGCATGATGTCCGGCTGTAGCTCTAACAGGTGCCTACATGTTGCCTGCTGGCACCGTGCCGCCGCGCCACAGCAGCCATCTTGGCAGCATGTTCAGCTATCACGCCCGAGCTCGCCTGCTGTAATCTGCCTAATCTGAACCTGCGCACAGCTGCCAGTCCGTTTACAGCGGTCAGAGACACTGATGGTGAATCACAGAGGCACTCATGTCGGGGAGTTAAGAGGCAAATTAGTCAAAGGAGCAGTTTTAGTTTCAGTGTGGTTAGACGTGCAGGTATCTTCACATTTGCTTTCACACACATGCACAAACCAGGGCCGGGGTGTATTTTCAGTTTCATTAAGACACAGCACTGTATTATAAAAAGGGTTAAATAATATTATTATAACTTATACTGATATAAGCTTGTGGAATATTTTTTTTAAGGCAAGGCCTCATGACCAGTTACAGGATTTTTTACAGTGACAACCACAAACAGCTCTATACTTATTGACCACTAAACAAGTGATTGAACATGTTCAGTCTAAATGGGAATTTTTCAAATTATTATTTTTTAAATTTTATCTAAGAAGTGACCAACTAATCAGAATCAGAAAGCCCCTTCTCAAAGAAGAAATAGAGTCTATTTTGATGCACTGAGGTGAAATAATTATCTGAAATTTGTTATTTCAACAATAAAAATTACAAAGACACTTATCTACACTCAAAGTTAAGAGAAAACCACTGAATACTGACATTTTTTGTTTGGGTCTAAAAGTCAATTCAGCTCAGTGTCATGTTGTCAACTACTCTGCATTCATTCTACTATCTCTGCTCTGCACGGGGCTTGTTACGCCAACCAATGGGTTGAAACTGAGGATAAAACAAGGTACAGGTAGAAAGTCACACTGGTAGATCTTTTTGAGGGGCTTGGGAAACAAGATTTTTTGGGCAGATGGTATCACTAAGGTAATTTACCAGTTATTTTTTAAATTATTCCAACAGATTCATAACGATCTTGATTTTTGTCATACAGCCTACTGCAGTTGTTCTTTATTCTTTTGATAGGCCAAGAAAGGATCAGATTAATTAATATAAATAACATATATTTAAAAAGCAAGATGTTTTCTATTGTTTCAAAAGGAAGAGAGGCCAGCAACAGCAGATTTTGTTGAACCGAGAAACAGTTACTAAGGAGGGACTTCATTAAAGATCACTTCCTGTAAAATATGGGGCTTGACAAAGAGTCAGTCGGTCATGTTGGAGCTGCTTGTCACAATGTTCCCAAAAACTGTGCATCCATTCTACTTTATATGCTCTGGCATGGGCTTGCTAGCCTGAGCCAATGGGCTGAAACTGATTAAATAATTGTCAGATGTCACACTGGAAGGTATATGGGGGGGTAGGGGATGGGGCAGCAGAGAGTGAGATCCTTATGCTGCAGATGTTTTGTGTTGGTTGCATAAATGCTCTTTCATGTAGAGGAGACATGTTTAACATGCAAAAAGGAGTTTGAATCTCAAAAAAAGCATTAAATGACTTCTTAAACATTGTACAACTGGTTGTTGATGAAGGTGCCTGTGTGACATCCAGGGGGTATTTACACCTACAGCACCGATGCTTTTTTTGGTTATAAAAGTAAAAACAAGCAAACAAAAACAAAAGCATTATAAAATTGCATATTTTCTTTGGATTTGATATTTCATGATAACACTGCTGAGTTTTGTAGCGAGCCAAGTCCAGAACAAGTCTCACAAAAGGCCAGAGTTGGCCATATGTCATTATGACACAGCCAGCACTACAGTCATGCTGTGCATTATGGGAAGTTTTTGTTTCATATTGAAGACAAATATCTTATGAATGACTATTCTGATGAACTTATATCAATGCTTAACATGCCTTAGGATATGAATGTTAACCAACTTTGTGCATGAAGAAGAGGGACATTTAACACTTACCTGTCTCTTCAGTGGACCATGGAGCACACCAAATAGCATGGTAACTTATCAGACCGTAACACCTGTAGGAGTGTCCGCAGAGGAGCTGTCAGAGATGAAAAAAAGAATAGAGAGCAGCTTCAGAAGGACACATTCTCCTGCTTGAACAAGCTGAACTAAATTCTGGGAACTAAATTAGTCTTTGAATCAGTTGATGTTGTCCTGTCCTGTTATAACCCGCTAAAGAGATGATGACTTATGTTCACCTGTTGATGTTTTAATGGTATGTGTTACCTTTGCACAGGATGTGACTCAGTGGAATCCAAAACATTATTATGAAGTAATACTTTGTTATCAGTCTGGTTGCTATGATACAGTTATTATTACAACTTCTGCTGCTTATTCTACTACAGAGGTGTGATATGTTAACTTCATTTTGTTAGTGTACACCACGTCCTATTCCTCACTCTAATTCAAGGCTTACCATTCACAAATACGTTTTTGCCAAATGGCAAGCTGAATGGAGTGACTGCCCAAACGAGCTATATGAAATTTCGCCTTGGTTAAACAGTCCGAGACCAACATGACTGAATCCCATAAGGACCAATTGGTCAATACTAGATGTCAAATTGGTCACTCAAGGCTGACCCACTCGTTCTTACTAAAAGGACAGCCTCTTCCTGAATGTGTTGGTTGTCAAAGTCCTTTGAGGATAAAACACATTCTTTTAGATCAGTGCAATATAAGTAGCAAAAATAGGATGTATCTGTGCAGATCTTATCCTCCTAAGAGAGAGGTTTACAGAGCAACTGGTCTACAAGATCTTTTTAACAGAGTCAAAGCAAAGTGAGTAGACTCTACATACTTTTCTAAGTTGTTTTTTCTTCATCTTGACATCTGTTCATTCATTCATCCATCGTTTTGTTTGTGTTGGTCGACTGGGAGCAAGCTGAGACCACCTCTTTCAGGCAAGCTTGACGAGTTTATATATTTACTTGTATCGGAACAACTCTCTTAAATGATCTAGGTGTGAAAACATGTCTTATTTCTGTACAGAAAAAAATTAAATGCATAAACATTTATTATGGGTCTCCATACCCAGCCCCCACCACCACCACCACCAAAAATAATGTGGGTATGTTTTTTGGTCCATATCCCTTCACCCTAATACACACACACACACACACACACACACACACACACACACACACACACCCCGTCTGGCATCTCCCACCCCTTTAATGTCAAATCCTTCAGCCACCATCCCTTTCGTACCACCAGCCCCCCTCCCTTCCCACACCACTGCCCCTCAAGCCTACTGTCACCCCTTGCACCCAACATCCCCGCCCACCACCACCACCATCCCCTGCATCCCGCACCCACACACACACACACACACACATGCCCTCCACCCTTTTTCCATTTCAGATGCAAAGCTGGGGCCGAGGCGAGCCGTGCATATAGTCACAGCGGCAATCTCATCTATGTCCAATCTGTCATGCCACTGCCTTTCATTATTCTCCTGCGTGGGGGGAGAGATAACGCCAAGGCATATTTTATGGACAGTGGAGAGAGTGGGAGAGAGAGGGGAAGGGGAAGAGAGAGACGGACTGATAGTGAAAAAAAAGGGGGGTAGAAAGATGCCAATATGGTGCAGTAATGGCTGCAAAGATATGAGGGGGTCCCGCTCTGGTCAGGGGAGAAGTGTCACTCTTCTTCATTGGTATCTAGGTCAAGGCGGCAGAGAAGAAAGAGAGGCGTGAGTGGGGGAGCAAATGAAAGAACGAAATTATTCAAATGGAGGTTTGGTTGGAGAAGGGAGTTCTGGTCAGTGGCGTCTCCATTAAAAATGGACAGCCCCAGGGGGATGTAAATAGGCAGTAGCCATTCTTCACGTCCACTCGATGGCCCCATAAAATCAGGGCTCGTATGCATGCATGCATGTCGTTGTTGTTGAATATGGAGGAGTGAGGGAATGCGAGGGGGCCATCCAATGAAGAAGGAAGGGGTGGGGGGGGGGTTTGGAAGGACGGGTAAATGCACCAGGGTCAGGTATTCTTTTCTGTCACCTCTGTTGCCGGGCGGAGCGGCTGACTGGTTGTCTCTCTGCTCGGTGCGCTGGAATGATTGGGTCCTGGCCTGCAGAGAATGGGCCGGCCAGTTTTACATATATACATATATCATAGGCATTGTCATGCTGTGTGTACGCATGTGTGTTGCATGTGCATTGTGTGTGTTTGAATATGCAAATCAGATCCGGCAATGCCTTTCCTTTTTTTTTTTTTTTTTTTTTTTTTTTCTTTAGTGTCCATGCATGTGTGCGTGCGTGTCCCTGCAATTGTGAAACATCCAGATGTCAGCGCAGTCTCACTCGCTGTCTGTCATTGAGACAGCGGGGGTGGGGTTAAGGTGACCTGTTTTAAATATAGACAGTGTCACGACAACATGCCCGACTCGACTTATAAAACTCATTTGCATTTCTCCCTGATCCCTCTCTTTCTCCCTCGTTTTTTCTTTTATTCCCCTCCTCTTCCGTGGAGACAGGCGGTGCACACACAAGTCGTGTTTTGCCTTTGTCTCAGGCGTTCAACTGCAAAAGATGTCATGTCAAGGCTTTCTTCGACACCAAAAGGTACAACGGTATACCTGCGTGGCACAATGGAGAACGGGACCAAATACAAACGTTGTGCATGGAGGCGATAGAGTGAAGACGAAACAGCCTTCCTGTGACATTATGTTAAATGATAAAGATGTGTCAGTACAGTATGTCTCCACTAAATAACACCAGGACATGACTGTAAGATAAGTGACAAGTCTGAAACTGAAATGACACCAAGATTCACACGTCTTTACACCTCGCTCTGCATATTTTACTCTCTCTTTCCTTGTCACTGGAGGTGTTATTGCTCTGCCACTAAACAAGCTTTGAAAAGTACTCGGAGAAAAGGCTCTAGCGATGACACTGATGGGGCATTTTTAAGCAGACCGTTCAGACCTTGGACTTTGATTTCTGCATAACTTTTGTTGCACACCTTGTCCTTCTTGAGCATTTGTGTGCGCAAGCCTTGTCAGCTCGCCCTTCAATTTGAATGCACACTTCACTGTGGCAAACTAATTAATTATTCCCCTCTTCACCCTCCTTTATTCATCCATTTGTTTTTTACCTCTGTGAAGAATACACGCCACATTCCTTCAATACATTCCTTTCTCTCAGACTCAGCGCCTATTCATTAGGAATTCAAATTAATCAGTATTTACTGTAGCACTCGCCAGCTTCTGCTCTCAAGTGCAATTTCTATCAACAAGGTTGAGTGGGCTTTTGTTTCTCATAGCCAATTGGAATAAAGCTCCTCTCCTTTTTGTCCCTCTCCCGTGCTTTTTTTTTAGATGTTCAATTGAACGCATCAACTAGTTTGGCTCATGAGATGGGATTGACGTTCTCCTATAATGCAATGCTACAAGGACTTTTCATTTGACATTCGATGAACTCTGAAATTAAGGCGCCGCAAAGGTTTAGAAAATGGATCCAAGCTAATTGTGTTTGCTTTTTTTTTTTAAATTTATCTTTAGTGCATGGTCAAAATAAAGTTCACACCGTTCAAATGGAAAGGCCTCGGAAGTTGTTGCATTTAATTTGCTTGAGTTTGAACTTTGTTTAATTTAAATATTTCCTCTTCATTAAGACTTTAGTCTTTTTATTTACAAGAAGGACATTTAAAGGTTTAAATGCTAACATGAAAACTTGAGCTCAGAACTTTGATCCTAAAGGGATTGTTTGCAAGTTTTGAAGTGGGGTTATGTGAGGTAAATATTGATAGAATACCAGCCAATTTATTAGGAACACCTGGCTGGTACCAGGTTGGATCTCCTTAATTCCTCAGAGATTTTGGTCCATCCTGTGTGACTTGGTTTTGTCCTGTCTTGTTGTTTTGAATATCTACACAAATTGTCTTGTCTCTTACACATTGTAATGGTTGTTTCTGTCGTATCTTTCACTCTGTCAATGGTCTTGCATTGCACTGCTGCAACCAAATAAAGAAAAAAAAAAAAAATTGGTCCATGATAGCGTCACTTAAGCAGGGTACACACTTAAAGATTATTGGGCTGTTTTTGTCCCGACTTTCCCCCTTCACGACCAAGGATGGCAAACACCAGATTATCTTATGTCAATAAGATTATCCTATAAGATTATCCTGTGGTCTGAGGTGTGTTAAAAGTGACTTTGTCCCAATAGTCAGCTCTGAAATAGGTCAGGCTGACAATTGTAAATATTAAACTTGTTCAGTATTTACACCCAAAAGTCTTATGTGTGGGGAAAGCCGATGACTCCCCAGTCATGACTGTGAATTGTGACGTGGAACTGAATGTAGCCAATCAAGAAGCAAGCTGACTGAGGAACAAGGAAGCAGGCAAAATAAAAAACAAGCATGGCCGATCTGAAACATAAAGTTTGGTGGACCTCAGCTGTCTCTAGGATTTTTTCCGAAGTCTTTTTTTTTTTTTTTTTTCAGGATTTTTTCTGTCAAAAATAGTCCCAAGAGAACCATCATTCCCTCTTCTTGTATGTCATCTTCCATGTTGCATGTTGTGGTTTCCAGTTGTTGCTAGATTCTTGATCGGTGGTCTCATTTTTTATCTTCATCTGTGGGGTCTCTAACAGATAAAAAATCTCTTCAGATTTGGAAAATTGTTACGTGTGTACCCCACTTTAGATACTGCAAATTTGTCAGCTGCACATTCAGCCCACAGGTGCACTGTTGGGTTGATCTGGTAACTCTGGAGGCCACTGGAGAACTGTGATCTCACTGTCATGTTCAAGAAATCAGTTTGAGATGATGTGAGCCTCATGACAAAGCAAGTTTGCCATGGATTAGCCATCAGAAGATAGGTACACAGTGGTCATAAAAGGATGGACATGGTGAGCTACAATAGTCAGGTAGGCTGTCTTGTTCAGACAATTTTTGATTTGTATTAAGGTGCCCAAAGTGTGCCAAAAATACATCCCCACAGCAGTACATCACCAACACCATCCTGAAATGTTGATATAAAATAGGATGGATGGTACCTGGCGTGGTCTTCTGCTGCTGTAACCCATCTGTTTCAATATTTATATGTTTAACAATCAAAACTGGTTGTAGCGAGTTGCTATTTGTGTTACTACTGCTTTTTATCATCTCACACCACTCTGACCTCCACTTTGATTCTCCTATGTCTTTTGGAATCAGCTTTGCATTTTCACCCACAGAATTGCCACTTACTGGGTATTTTCTCTTTTTCAGACCGCTCCCTGTAAGCCTTGGGGATGGTTGTGTGTGGAAAAACATGGAAGATTAGCATCATGCCATGTTTAAGTCTTTAAATCACTTTTCTTCCCCATGCTAATGCTTGGTTTGAACTTCAGCAGGTTGTTTAGACCATGTCTACATGCCTAAATGCATTAAGTTTCTGCCAAGCTGAGATGATTTAAATAATATTTGGTGAAACAAGTCACACATACGGTGTTGGGTGATTATTCTCTGTATTTTACACTGTATTCTGCCATTAATCAGAAGGTTGAGGGTTTGAGCCCAGCTCCAGTTGTCACATGCTAATGTGCCCTTGGGCAAGACACTTAACTTTGCTCCCACTGCTGTGCCACTGGTGTGTAGATGAGAATAAAATGGCAAGGATGCGTGAGTTGACACTGATGGTCAACATACAAAGAAACTCAGAGCCATTTCTGTTGTGCAGCATTAAGAAGTGTATGTGGTCCCCAGGCTTCCAGTTGCCCAACCCTGACCTGGAATATTCATAAAAATGTAACAGAGATAAAGTATATTTTTGTCTCTTGGAAGTAATGTAGTAGGCTTAAAGTAGAAACATGGTGCCACCAAAAAGCTTCATAATTGTCCCAGTTTTAGGGTTATAACTGCACAACAATGTTGACTCGACTTAAGGGAACAAAACACACTCCTGTCCTCATATCCTGTATGTAAAACAGGCAAAGCAATTAGTCACAGTACCAATTTTTTTGTCTTGTGACATGGGCCATTGCCAACTTTGGCTTGTTGTTTTGAATATGGACATCAGGATTCCTCCCTCAGGAACAACAGAACATAGTGTTTGCTGTGCCCATTTAAACCATCAGGACCAGAAAGGTCCAGGAAAAGCAGAGGTACTCAGTCTCACTCATGACAGCAATTGGCCTCCACAGTTCATGCATCTGCACCATCAAGTAACTTGTGATCCGTCCTGCTCCTCAGTTTTCACAACAGTTTTTCCCATTCCTCTTTCTACACATGAATCCATGTGAAAAAGTTCTTCCTCTGTGTACTCCAGTTCTTTAAGACACTCTTGCTAATGAGATTTTTAACCACAATGAGATTTTTCCGGTTAAATGAAGTAAGATATCTTTTTGTACCCATGACTTATGGCATGTCGTCGTCACTTGAGTCAACCCTGCTCATTGTTGGTTTTTGCTGGCGTCACCCCATGTAGCATCACAAATAAATTCAAATACAAGGGCTCTGTCAAGAAAAAGTGAAATGTTGAAAAGGTTCTGGCTGGAGTGTCTAATCAAGCCCATGTTGTTTTTTGTGTAGTTTATCCGTAAAGTGGAGTCATTACAAGGCTTTTGGTAGCACTATGTACTGCTATGTATCCCCTTTCATCCGTACCCAGGTATCTTCCCACAGGGGCAGAGCTGGCCAGTTGCTTTATTGGCAATTATAGTTGCTAGAGCCATGGGCCTCAAGCAACCCCGATTCAAGCAAGCCAACCTATCCCTTAAGTATAGCCCCATCCCAACCTCCATGACAATAAAATGACATTTAAGTCAAGTAAAGATCACCAAAAAGTGTGCCTAATTATGGGACCTAAGTGGATTTATTTTATTTTCAACAGGTTACAACGATTGAAGTTAGAAATTTGTCTGTATTGGTAAACTGAGGTCATTTAAGTGCTCAGCTGAATATAGAAAATAAAGAATTAGACATTTCTGTAATGAGTTAAAAAAAAAATGAATAAAAATTCAACATGAAATATTCTTAATTGGATCAGTTGTGTATACTTTCCCCCTAAAACCAAAAATAATTATAAAAAATGCGCAAAATAAAATAAATTGAAATGTTATACACAGTTAAACTGATTTTTGATTTTTGGATACTTTTTGGGGGCTAAAACTATGGGCAAAAAGAAATACAAGTATGAAAAAGCAGGCAATAATACTTTTTCAAAAATGAAGAATGAGCATGTATTTAATTTTCAGTGAAATAAGAAAAATCATCATACTGGATTAAATAACTTAGAACAAATCTTGATAAGTGTAACCTCCTCTTTCTCCCATTATAATTCTAAAGAATCTGAATTTCTGAGAATCGTTTGATGGCTTTGACCCCACAGGGTTAAATATTTGTGCAGATGAATAAAACTTACGTGGCGCTTACTCTCTGTTGGACTTTAGATGCATGACTATAAAAAAAAAAAAAATCCTTCTCTGAAGCAGGTTAGCTTGTCAGTCCTCAGTGTATGACCTTATTCTAACAAGACATTATGAGCTCCTGCATTTCTCCAAATTCAACTTTTTAGCTGAGCCAAGGTTCTGATTACAGAGAAAGTTATGGACTTCTATTTGAGTTATCGACCTCTTGTTCAAACTGTAGCCTTTTGGCCTCTGCAAGCTTTCTCTTTCCACAACTTCTTACTTAACAAGGCCAGGCTGAAAAACCCAGATCTAATTGAATATTGATATGTGTGTGTGTGTGTGTATGAGGGCCAGAGCGAGGCTCAACCATGTTAAGCCATTCAGTGCATCCTCTTGATTGAAATTCCATTAGCTTGTTAGTGGAGGATAGTGGAGAGTCGGTGTATACTTAGCCTTGTTAGCCGAGGCGCAGGCTAAATGAGTGTGCACAGGGTCATTGTCCACTTAAAACTCGCTCTGCAAACTGGCGGCCAGCTTGAATAATTCATGGAGCATGACCCACGCTGACTGCTTTAAACGAGTGTAGCTTCTCTTTCTGTCTGTTTGGATAATATCTCCACTCTGGAGTTAATTAGGTTTTCACTTTTTTTATTTCAGACAGCTGTGTGTCCAGCGGTCAGGGATACGTCTCTATGGACACATTGAGCATAAAATATAAAGACAACACAGTAAATGATCACTATTTAAATGAGTAAATGAAATTCCTCATCCCTTTATTGTACAAACTAGGAGCTAGCGGATACAGCTCTTTATAAGCTAGCTGACATTGACAGATTATTCACAGAGAGTTTATGGAGATTTTTAAAGAGGGATTTATTTGCAGATAAGTATTTAACAATCAATCAAATAAGTGTGTCCACTGTTAAAGGGGTCACTCCTTGCACAAAACCCAAAAGAACAGTATGAACTGTATTAAAACAAATACAGTGGTGCAGGAATGATGCAGGCAAAAGTTAGCATCTCAGTGGTTCCCTCAACCTCAGACATACGTACGAAACAGCCTATTGGATTTTTCACTGTTTTTGGATCAATGCAAGCAATGATCTCTAAAACAAACAAAAAAAATCCAGTCCAGAGTGAAAAGTTCAAGTTAAAGATCCTACAGTGACATTATAGATTTTATTTACTGAAACATCATTTCAATTTTTTTTAGGGATCCAACTCCATCCAGAGTAAAATTAACTCTGCACTTGCTGAAATTTTGCCAACACCAGACTTTTCACTCCTTTTAATTTGTTGTGTAGGTAATAAGTACAGTTATACATTTTGTTAAAGTAATATTTAGTATTGATTATTCATGTTTATGAGTACTTGATACCAAATGGGAACTTGTAAAAGCATTGCTACTTAATACTGCAGTATTGATACTCCATTCTTCTTCTTAAGAGTCAGTGGCTGCAGGGAGACGCAATGATAGTGTAGCACACATGAGCCTGGTCTAAAAGAAATGTAGCACCTGTACAGATCCAGTGATGTTCTTCCTTGTAATGGTTTGGGAAGAACAATTGACTTAATTTTAAAAATTAGAACTTATAAAGTTAAAATTAGCACTTATAAAGAAAAAGAAAAACAGCCACATGTTCGCAAACAGTGAATCTTTGACTTGAACTCACTTTAGTTAAGTTCCACCTCATATGCAGGCCTACCTGGAATCATTAAACCTCAACTTTCACCACACTCCAAAGAAAATAAATACAAAAGCAGAAATTTGAAAATAAATGTGTAATAAAACTCTTTGAAGCTCAATTTAAGGAAAACTGACCTAAAAGTAGCATCAGCACCCTCACTTTGGTGCATCTCTGACCTGTCATAATCCAGCACAGCAGAGAGTTCTCTCTTCTTCATGACCTCTCTATGACCCGTCCATTACCACTAACCCTCACTCCAGAAGCTCTTACAGTGTCCTCCTCCTCTTCCTCCTCCACTGTCCTAGACATAGCCTCACCCCTCACTCACCCCCCCTCCCCGCCCCCCCATTCTGGTTGCTGTCATCAATCTCTGCTAAAATGACAGGCGACAGATGTTAGCCTTTGCAAAGATCAAATCTGCTGCTTCAGGGCGGCCTAGTCACATGCATACACACACACATTTATGAACACTCATGCATACGCACTGATAGGTATGCACACATGTATACAGAGCTGCACATGCTTAAACGTGCACACACATATACACACACTCATAAACACATAACCACTGACAGGTCACATAGCCCGCACAGACATTCATAAGACCCATCTACCTCTCTCTCTCTCTCGCTCTCTCTCCTTCTGCCTATTTCTAAATCTATTCTGACACCATGGAGACAGAGAGGGATAAAGTCATAGGACGGTCACCGTGCATTCACACACAGGGCACTTTGACCCATACTCGTCCACAGGCTCCCACACTAACAGCTTTATATCCATGTGTCTTTGTTTATTAAAGTGCCTGGTATTAAAGTAAAAGTTTTATACAGTTTATAACATGCAAATCATAGAATATCAAGATTTATCCTAAGCCAGGTGCCCATATAAAGATTATCAGGCTGTTTTTGTCCTGACTTTCCCCCTTCTTGACCAAGGATAGCAAACACCAGATAATCTTATGTCTTATAAGATTATCCCGTGGTCTGAGGTGTGTTAAGAGAGAATTTGTCCTGATAATTGGCTCCAAAATCGGGTCCGGGCCGACAATCACAAATATTTAACTTGTTCAATATTCACGACCAAAATCTTCATGTATTTGGGAAAGTCAACGACTCTTGAGTCATGACTGTGAATTGTGACGTGGAACTGAATGTAACCAATCAGGAAGTGAGCTGACTGAGGAACAAGGAAGTAGGCGTAAATAAAAAACAAGCATGGCCGACCTGAAACATTAAGTTCAGTGAACTTCAGAAATGGAGGACCAGCTTGAGTGTTCACGCTGTCTCCTGGATATTTTCCATAGTCGTTTTTTTTTTTTTTAGTTCAGGATTTTTCTGTCAAAAATAGTCCCAAGACCACCATCAGTCCCTCTTCACTTATGTCCTCTTCCATGTTGCGTGCTGTGTTTTCTGGTTGTTGCTGTTTCATCTTTGTTTTTTTTTTTGTTCGATCACATTTGATCACATGATATTTCTGGATTAGAGGACTAGATTTTAGATCAGTAGTGGGACAGAATCTTTATATGTGTGGTGTGCTATGTTGAGGTTATCGGAACTTACTTGAAACAAAGGGGTATGAGATTTTCCCATAATTCACCGCTCCCGCAGACACGAGGCAGAGCGGGAGACCAAAGGAAGCGCTTAATTATAAGTAATTATTAAATCATCAAGTAAATATTAATCATGTTTTGAACTGTTGGTCGTATTTTATAATTTCTCATTATAACAAGCTAGATTTCGCAGCTGTAGCTACGGTTATTGTCGCATCTGCCTAGGTCACAGCTAGCGAGTGGCTCTGGGTGATGACGTAGTGGGCATCGAGTGGTGTCTCATTTCTAAGCAGTGTATTTTCACCCCTTCCCCTTAGCTCTCTGTTTTGAGGGCCAAGGGGAAGGGGTAGGGGAAAGGGTAAGATGAATGGGAAGGGCTAAGGGGTAGAATTGGGATTCAGCCTAAGACTATAGCAACTGCAAAGTTAGCTTTATCGTACAAGGTAGTCAGATACTATAGAGCTTAATTTTAAGCTGAAGAGTCTTGCAGCCCTTGCCTCCAGAGCCTCAGGGAGAAGTGTTAGCAGCCTGCGCCCTTAAACTTCACTGTATATGTGAATGAAGTAGGGTTAAGGCTGCTGTAGGAATGATGAATGGCGAACTGCTGATCCGGCATGTGCTCCCATACCTAACCTGACCTTGCTAATGAGCTGGTAACAAAGACTACATAAATGGCAGAAGGCCATACTGTCCTTTGCCACAGATTGCCAACTCAAGCACACATTTTTGGTCTTTCTATTGCATCATCTGAGGCTCTTCACTTCAGTTGGAGAAGTTTTCCAGGGTTTCTTTGTCCACCACTGCTTATTTAAAATTCACCACTTTGACCATGCATTTCTTGTAAATGCACTACAGTTACTTTAGTAATCTTAGCACAGCAAAAGTCCAAACATTTTCTGTTTGCCTCACTATGACCATCTATTTGTGTTCGAGTGTGTGTGATCATCTCCTGGTTTCTGCTGTGACTCACCCAGGCCAGACGGAGGGGAGAGTCTTCCTCGTGGCTATGTTGAACCCAAATATACAGAATCACTGCAACACCTGCTGTGTGCTGGGAGTGCGAGAAAGCCAAAAAAGAAGGGGTCAGCTTCCAAACATGTCTCATTACATTACTGCCTCCAAACATCCTCCTGTGTCCTATCCTCTCACTGAACAGACTCGAAAAAAAAAAAAGGAGAGGGAAACAATCCCTAAAACCTAAGAAAGGACACATTTAGATACATTAGCTTTTACAACATTTAAAGAAGGCTCAACTTTTAGGCTGGATTTTGGCCAAATTATGACTAGATTACAAGAGTAAAAGTTAGGTAAGGCAGCATGAAAGGAGCAGAAGAGAGGAAATGCGGATACTTATTTTAAAAAGTAAAAAGAGAAAAGACGGTAAAGATAAATACATAGTGATCAAAATAGTGAATGTTTCTTCTGTCTGTTCAGCTGTCATGCAAGGTGCTGATGAAGACAACTTAAACTAAGTCTTGTGAAATGTGACATTAATATTGGTACAACCACTGCAATAAACATACAAGTAGTGAAACAAAACCCAGTGAAACATCTGAACACACATAAAATTGTTGGTACTGTACATTTATACTTTTCTAAAACATTTTGTAAAGGTCAAACTATGCAAAGCAGATTGACTCACCATATTTCAAGTCCAAAATCAGTCCCAAAATAGGTACATTTTATTTACCTCATTATGTTTTTTTTTTTCAATAATCATCACATTTTACACAGTCCAAACTTTTTAGGATATGGAGATGTAGTTAATCATGGCCATTTACACACAAGACACACCACAGCAGTAATCTGAGCATGACTGAAGGCTGAAGTTCCAAAACAACATTATACACATTATCAAAGAGATATAACCTCATTACTGCTCATTGAAAATTGTTTTTTTATGAACACGGGGGAGCCTATTTGTTCCAGACGGACATGCAAAGGTTATTTCTCTGTCATTTAAACACACCAAAACAATAAGAGCCATGTAAAGTAGTCTCACACTGCACCATTTACATCTTCATAAGAAAGTATTACAGTGAAATCACATTACATGAGGCTTTTTAATAACACATTTTTATTGCTAGAAACTCTATGTGTGCCGCGATATTGATGTCCACAGTGTAAAAACACACACTTATCGCTTAGCACAAACATGCCTACGTGAACACAGAGCTGCACAGCAAGAATAAATCACTGATTATTCAGCAGTGTGTGTTCGAGTGTGTTCAGGCTGAGGGTGTGTGAGGATACCGAGACTGCTTTTCCCACCAGATGACAGAGAGAGGCAGCACTGACTCTACTGTATATCACAGGGTAATATACACACATAAACACATCGTTGTCTGTAATGTCTGTGCAGTAGAATGGCATCTTTTAAGATGTGCTGTAAAACTTATGTAGACAAATGTAACACTGATAATCCACTTCTGCCTCATTCACACGCTGACGTTTTGGCCAAACTGATGTTTTTGCCAAGCGTCAAACTAAGTCAGGCCCCATAGAACTAAGTTAATGTGAGATGAGCAACACGAAAAATTTTATGCATGATTAAAAAGAACCAAAATTGGTCAAACACTCTTATAAATTCCAGCAAGGTTTGACCTGAGCTTACCTTTACGTCCCTCAGCTACAGTTGCGTTCATCTCTTTTGACGAATGTAGGGGCCTGTCCACCCAGATTTCACTGTCCATCAAATCTATCTAGCTGCGTTCCCGTCAAGACAGGACTACAACTTGAGGCACCCTTTTGAGGACAGCAGTCTTTCCTTCTCTCAGCACGGTGTCAAAAACTGAGACCAGCTGCAGCTGCACATGGTATCATGGTATCATGGAATTGCATTTATGTCAACTTTATATTGCCTACACTGAGAGATGTCAAAATGTGATTATACAATGAAGCTATGTTAAGCCAAAGTTTCTGAAGATCTAGAGTGTTTGACCAATTTTGGTTATTTTTAATCATGCATAAAACTTTTCGTGTTGCTCATCTTACATTAACTTAGTTCTACGGGTACCCATGGGTAACATATGCATTGGCGAACGTTTAAAATCTGTCTGCAATTAGTCAGGGGGCCATCGGGAAACATCGCACTCCATCAGCACAGTGTTTTTCTCCACTACAGATACGAGGGGTGTCAAAAAAAAAAAACATTGATGTATATTGAAAATGTTGAAGTAAATCACCAATGCAGCTTTATTTTGAAATTTCCACTGAACTCCCATTCAACAGTTTCTGACAAGTCATGTGTTTTTTCTGTGAGTTCAAAAAGTCTTGCAGTGGCATGAAGCTAGCAGCTAGCAACTTAGCTTAAGACAGGACAAAGAGGACATTAACTCCTGTCTTGGTGTTCTGACAACAGTTCGGACTTACTGTAAATAATGCCCAGGGAGGACTCCTCAACTTCATATGCCGATCAGGTTTATTTTTTTAACTGTTTATAACCAACAGAAGTTAAACTCATCTAAACAATCTTCTTTGCCTTAAAATTACAATAGGACTGTAGTATAGCTTTATACAGACTGAACAGAAAGAGAAAAGCCTGCTGTCAGGTGTCTGTTTGGATGTGTATTTTTTTGTGTTATGGTTAAATACTTGAAATATGAGCTTCATAGAGGACAGAAACTCTCTGTACAATCTCTCCCCCCCAACTTATGAAGCCACCGTGTAGCTTAAAGCTTTGCCCCAAACCCTTTAAAAGCAAGCATCTGTCTTATATAATTGTCCTGCTCTGCCAAGATGTTTAAAGTACCTAGTTAGCCAGTCCTTTTAAAAAAAAATCCAAGCTTTATTGGTCTTTAAGAAGCACTGTAAAACTGTAACATACACAAAAACAAAGTAAACAGTGAATTATGAAAAAGTCTGCTGGCTCGATACTAATGTTAATGGGAAAACGCATTGGAAGGCTAACAGTTAGCATGGTGATGATCGCAGTGATAACAAGAAGATATTTCAACAGCAGTGGCCTGTAAAATGACAAAAATACAGGGGATTCAAACTCAGAACTTACAAGCATATGCTTCCTTGACGTCTTGTGGGGAATTATTCTCTTAAACATTCTCTGTCATGCCTCAAACCGGAATTGTCAACCAGTACATTGAAGAGGTAAAATTTACACACTTAGAAATTCACCATGGGAACAGAAAAGGATAAGCAAGAGGCAGTAATCATCTTACGTTACGTCTGTGTAGATTCTCATTCATCCTGGTCATGGTCATCTTGTAGATTCATAAACAAGGCAACTGGACTGTGTTGAGTTTGTTGGGAAGACGTTTCACTTCTCATCCAAGAAGCTTCTTCAGTTCCAAATGGCTGGTGCTGGAAGCAGATATTTATCTTGCTAGAGGTGAAAACAACAACAAAGGAAAGGGAGGAGTTGGAGAACGACTCATAGAAACTCGTCGCAGGGTGATGTAACCCCTGACAGTCGTTACCCTGAATGGGTCATTAACTCCCCCTGTCATGTGAGGTGTTGTGGTCACATGTGCCCAGGTGTGAGTGTTTGGAGAGCTTTCTGGGGAGAGAGCTTAGCACTGCATTATATGTGGCTGAGAGGTTGTGTCTGAGTCCACCACCTCTGTTAATAGAAGGTTTCTCCAGTCTGGTGCAGTGAGGAATGCTCAGACCTGTACATTGGGGAAACTAAACAACCACTTCACAAGCGTATGGCTCAACACAAGAGAGCCACGTCCTCAGGTCAGGACTCAGCGGTCCACCTTCACTTAAAGGACACGGGACACTCTTTTGAGGACAGCAAATGTACAGGTGTTGGCGAGAGGAGATAGATGGTTTGAAAGAGGAGTTAAAGAAGCCATCTTCACCAAACTGGAGAAACCTTCTCTTAACAGAGGTGGTGGACTCAGACACAACCTCTCAGCCACATACAATGCAGTGCTAAGCTCTCTCCCCAGAAAGCTCTCCAAACACTCACACCTGGGCACATGTGACCACAACACCTCACATGACAGGGGGAGTTAAAGACCCATTCAGGGTAACGACTCTCAGGGGTTACATCACCCTGTGACGAGTTTCTATGAGTCGTTCTCCAACTCCTCCCTTTCCTTTGTTGTTGTTTTCTCTTCTAGCAAGATAAATATCTGCTTCCAGCACCAGCCATTTGGAACTGAAGAAGCTTCTTGGATGAGAAGTGAAACGACTTCCCAACAAACTCAACACAGTCCAGTTGCCTTGTTTTTGAATCTACAAGATCATCTTACGTTATTAATATTATTTAATGTCCTGTGCATGTCCGGTGTTCTTGTGTCCAAACTTGTGTAGGTCCAGAGGAATCGGTAAGAGAATCATTAAAGAATTAGATCAATAAGCAGTAACGATAATGGAATTGGTGTCAATTAAATCTTATCAATTCCCATCCCACCAGAGGAGGGGGGTGGCATGAGGCTCCCGGGCCGCATATTGCCACCCCAACCCAAAAAGATATTTCCAAATCAGAATGATTTTAATGAGGCTGAAGAGAAAATACACAATCAAGCATCACCATTGACTCCTTTCAGAAAATAAAAAATCACACAGTAACACCGACTTAATGAACTGAAACTGTTGAAAGTCATTCTTCCTCATTGCTTTGTAATATTTTCCACTTCGACTGCTTTTTCCAGCCCCACATACTGTATTTCTGTCATGGCTTAGGGGACAGAGTATTAACCAGCACTGTTCGTGCCCTTCTTTGTGACTTCAGGGCATAAGGAAGGTTAAACGAAGGGGAGGACGAGGAGAGGAAATGATAGGGAAGGCAGAGAGAGGAGAGGGAGATGACAGGAAATGCAGAGAAAAGGAGAGAAAGAGTACGAGAGGTGGCGGAGCTGGGGAGCCCCGTCACATGGGACCGGGCTATTGATTAAATTCTGACATTGATTAAGCATCCCCTGATTCACAATGCCATGTGTTTGTGCATGAATGTGTGTGAATGCAGACGGATCGTACATTCACTTTAAATGACTCCAAAGCTAAAAAGTAAATCAGAGACGAGGAGATCAGTAATACTTCAGTTTAATTGTTGTGTCTACTTATATCCACATCCATATGTGTGATCTGGGCTCTTGTATAATGTATCATGTGTATGTGTGTGTATGTGCCTATAGATCTCTACCCCTAGGAGGCCTGACTTGCAATACCACTTCATCCATCCTTGTGGGATAAAAAAGGGTTTCTCTCTCCTTTTCTCGCTCCGTCTCCTTTGTGTGTTCTCCTTTCTTTTTTATTCATCATTAATCCTCTGGTCTGGGTTTGGGATGTCACAGCCTCTCCCTCCCTCTGCTGCCCTCTCTCTTTCTCTCGCTCTCTTTGTATGTGTGTGTGAGAGTGTGTGAAGGGCAGGGGCTTGTCATCCTGTGCCCCTGTCACTCTGCTTCCCCATTCAGAGCATGGCACCCCTTTTGCCAGGGATAATTACCCTCTTTACCCCTCCCCCTCTCATCTCCCTCCTCCTATTGCCTTAATTTTTATTTCAAGGAAGTATTGTAGTAAAAGAAGTCAAGAAGTATTGTAGTAAAAGTTACATTAGACTCACTGGCTCAAATTTATAAAACCAAACAGTGCTTGTGTAGTCATTTCCAAGCACAAATCGACATGTATCAAGTTGAACCTTATTTGCAGATCAGGTCTGAGACTGTGTACACAGATTTACACTCTTTTAGTCTCGTACTGCAACACAAAAATAAATATGTGAATGAGAAGAAGACCTTTTATATCAAAGTCACTGTGCGTTTATTGACTGACAGGTTTACAGATTCAAAGTTTTACATTGATTTAAATATATGATCTAAATGTATTTTTATAATTTTTCACCTCTGAAAAAATACACAGTTTTTAACAAATGTGAGCAGTTCAAGCTCTCATCTGATCTCTTTGTTAAAGGGATAGTTCATGATTTTTAAAGAGGGGTTTTATGAGGTATTTGGTCCCAAAGCTTAGTTTTCTGTCAGTTCAGTAAAAGTCCACACAAGCTAATGCTGTACATGGACAGACATGTGGCCACTGTCTCTTCGTGACTTAAGGAATTGTGGTTGAAAACAAGCCGCAACAACAGTGTAGACTCATCACCTGCTATGGCCAGTTTATTTATAACAACTTACTTTCACTGTATCCCTGCATTACTACAGCAAAACAACCCCAGCCTTTTATTTTAATCCAAGCCATGGTTTTGATAAGTTTACTTGATATTGACAAACTGTATGTTTGTTGTTGAGAAGTAAAACTAAGCAAGAAAAACACTCTTTATCAACATTACTGTGCCTGGTCAGCAGGATTGTTTGGTTTTTTGCTCACTATGTTGTTGGAAGGAAGACATGTGACACGGCTTGGTGGTGGAAACAGTAAGATGATTTGAAAGTGTTGACAACAGTTTGTAATCTACCTGTGCTCTTTTTATGGCCTGTTTTCATCTAAAACTTTACAAATCACAGCAAATGGTGGTTGTGGACTCATCTGCAGCCATATATGACTCTGTGTCACAGTTTGTATACCCATAAAACTAACAAAAACAACAAGGAAGACCCAAATGCAGATTTAAACACAAAAAGGCTTTAATATAAACAAAAAGGGATCAAGAGTCCAAAGTGATAATTTACAAAATGAGTCCAAACACAAAAACGGTCCCAAACAAAAAGCTCAAAAGTACAAAACAAACAAAGTAACAAATAAAAAACTGATCGACAAAGTGCAAAACAAAGTTCCAGCAGAAAATACCTCAAACTCAGGAGACACTGGAGATCAGGGAAACACTGAGAGCATGGAACCAAGGCAGAATGAGCCCACAAAGACAAGGGGAAAACACAAGGGTTAAAAACATGAGGTGATTGGGGTAAACGAGACACAGCTGGGGGAAGAACAATCAAGGATCAGGTGTGACAGGACGAAACAGGCAGCAAAACTCACTACAATAAGGGGAGACAGGAGGACTTTTAAAATAAAACAGGAAACACTAGAAAAACACTCAGAGAGCGCAGACCTCCGCCAAGGTGATCCGGATCAGTCCCAAAATTTAATGAGTTCTTCCATATCTCCTTTCCAACAATTCCTGAAAATTTCATCCAAATCCGTTCAGAACTTTTTAAGTTATTTTGAACACAAACAAACAAACAAACAGACAAACAGACAGATAAACCCCAGCAAAAACACAACCTCCTTGGCGGAGGTAACAAGGACAAGACAAGAAACGTGAACAAAACGGGTAACTTGACAAGGACTGAGAGAAGAAATGCAAGGGACACAAGACAAGAGGTCAAAACCGGAAACAAGGATAGATAATACAAAATAAAACAGGACAAGGAGTAAAACGGAACACAAGGAAAAGGCATACAAAATAAAACAGAACTGGCAAAATCATGACACTATGGGCCTGATCTACAAAAGGTTTGCGTGTAAACTATTATTATTTTGTTTCAGCATAACTCTGCTTTTATTGCTATTATTTGTTTTTATTAGTGTTTTCCCATTTTGAACTGATGATGGTGTTTCCTCAGTTCCTGCACTTCTTTTTAATCAAGGTATTTAATATATTCCTTTTTCCTTGTTCTTGTTAAAGATGGATTTGCTTGTAATAATTCACTTTATGAACTTTGTCTTGCATGATCTTTTGCCGTGTCTGTAAATGTGCAGCACTTTGTGCTCCATTCTTTTTTGTATGAAAAATGCTTTACAATGTGCTATAGCAGGTACAGCAACAACTCAAAACTTCTCCACTTTCTCTGATAGGGTCTTGGCTGGTCCTTGGCAGGTCTGTGATGGGGTCTGCCCATCCAGAGTTATAAATTGTAAAGTTTATAGCTGGGGTCATGTTTGTGTGAATTTCTGGAGTCAAATTTGTTCTCTTTTGACTTAGCAGCGGCTTTATTTACCAAGGAAAAGTTTGAGGCTAGGTAATCTTGTGAGATAAGCACCATCTCATAGAGCTTTGTTTGATTTATCATTCACATCAACATCTTTTATTATCTATCTTAATCTATTTATTTATTTCAATTCTATTATTACTTACACAATTCTGTTAAACAAGGTCTTTTATCATTTTTAAATGTATGTTTTTATTTTTATTCATTTATTATTGCTTTTCTTTTTGCTTAAATTGGGTGTGCTTGTCTTTATTATTGTCATTTAAGTTCATTTTGCACATACTTTCTCCTGTTCTCTGTTTATGTAAAGCACATTGTGCTACATATGTTGCATAAAAAGTGCTATGCAAATAAAGCTTGATTGATTAATTGATTGGTTGATTGATTAATTAAGACACCATACAATGTGAATGGATGTGGTTAGGGGGATAAAGGTTAGGGGGAGAGGACTTCTAGTGGCTGGAAATTGGCTGGAAGTCAGCAGGCAACTGGCTTGAAGAGAAAAATTGAAGCGGCTAGATCTGCATCCCAGAGCGTCATGCCAGTTTTTTCTGTACAGATGCAGAGCTGATGGCTAATGTTCAGGTGAATGCCATGCACCTCATATGACCCCACTTCAGAAATGTTGAACTATTCCCTTAACAAAAGACAAACTTAGAGCTACTTGTAAGAATTAAATCAATAGTATTACAAGTCATATAAAAACCTGTAGTTTTACCTAAAACAGAAACAAGAGGAGAAAAATGATTGTGCAAATTGGACCACTTGAGTTAGTGTGTTTTTGTAATGTGTATGAGTGTGTTTGACAGTCAGACACACGGGGACACACACACCACGTGTACTGTACACACAGTCCCTCCTCTCCTAATTGCTCTTGAATGGTGACCCTGATAAACAAAAAGCAGCTCAGGAGCGACCAAACAAAAGCTTGTTTTGTCGTTTATTATCACTCCTTCACTCTTTTCCTTTTATTTGTGCCTCCGGTCGGTCAGAGGGGAGGTGGGGGGGGAAGCAGCTCTCTCTGTCTCTCTATCAGATGCCTGGTGTGTTGTGTGTATTGATCGCTGAGGCTCAGTAGCAGAAAATAATGGGGTGGTGAAAGCTTAGAGGAGAAAGAGACAGAGAGAAAGGGAGAAAAAGAGATCTAGAAATGCGAGTGTGTATATGCTAACACACACACACACACACACACACACACTTCTCCACAGCTCACAATCCTATTTCCCTGCCTCCCCTCTGCCCTGTGTCCCCATATGAATATTGGGTCCTTCCTAACTCCTCCATGACACCGCCATGTGTGTCCAGGCGACCTCATTTGCATATGCGTTAGTGTGTATGGTATGTGTGAGTGTGTTATCTGTGTGAATAAATCCTTCCAAGCCCCATGTGCCTCAGGGTGATGTGATGCGGCCAGTGCCCGAGCAACCATACCCTAGCTAATTTACAACCATCCTAGTGTGTCCCCCCTACTCCCACATACACATACACAAACACACCCAAAAATACACACACACATACACACAGCTTGATGACACCACGGTGAAACATGTCGTCTAGACGACATTGAACCCTGAGTCCGCCCAGGGTAATTGTTTTATGCAAATGGGAGAGCTTGGGCTGACATGATTGGGCCAGACTTGGTGTTGATTGAAGTGTGTGTGTGTGTGTATGTGTGTGTGGGGGTGTGCATGCATGTGTATGTGTGTGTATGGGTGAGTTGTAATGGATGTGACCATGATAGTGGTGTAATGCTGGTAGCCATTAGTATTATTGTTATTGTTGGAAATGTTCTATTATTCAGAGGGGCAAGGCCGGGCAGTATACAGAACATGCAGAAATATGGAAACAAACGACACACAAACGGACACACACACTTGTTAGGGCTGTGACCAAATGTCATATCTTAAGATTTTTTGTTGCAGAATGGTGAAACAAAATATGTATGTGTCTTGATAATTTATTTGGTGAAGGCTGGTACACAAATATTTATCTTTATATATTTAGCTGAAAGACATTACACAATATATGTCTTTATATTGATTTAGCTGTACAGTGATTCACAATTTACATAGTTTAAGCCAAATGGCAATATATTAAATATATATTGATGATTTAAGATAAATGGCAATACACAATCTGCATCTCCATAAAGCTGGTTGACAAGACAAAGTATTTGACACATTCTGTGTGTGATCAGAGTCCATCTTGACAAATAATAGCTATTTATTGTCTGTCACTGTATTCAGTCGTTTTACATTTTATATGCATGTATGACTGTTTGTTGTTCTGAGCAACTTTGTTAACTGTACTGCTGCCTATATTGACCAGGATACTCTTGAAAAAGAGACTTTTTTTTATCTCAAAGAGTGACTCTTCTGGTTAAGTAAAGGCTAAATAAGTAAATCAGTGACTGATGGGCTGGTCTGAGTATTTCTGTAACATCTTTAGGGTTTACTTCAAATGGTCTGACAAAGGGAAAGTATCCAATCAGCAGCAGTTCTCTGGGTGGAAATACCTGGTTGATGCCAGTGGTCAGGACGAATGGTCAGAAGAGTTCAAGGTGATAGGAGGCAACAGTCACTCAACTAACCACCCGTTTCAACCAAATTATGCAGAAGACCATTTCTCTCCATCAATACGCCTGTAAGAATTATGACAGTTCTGAAGTATGGTGTCCAAACTGTTCTTAGCAAGTTGTGCCTTTTAAATTGGCTGGTGAGTGTGTGTCGTAATGTCTTCAACTGGATGGCAGGAAATAATGTATATGTTGAAATTAATAAAATAATCTCTATGATCCAGTAGATGAAAAATATATATGTGATTATCTTTGTGTGTGTCCAGATATATGAGCCACTATCTTTATATGTCTTGATGGCAATATACAGTATGTGTATCTCAATATTTTGCAGCTGGGGAGAAAAACAAAATATAAATCTCAGTTTCTTTTTTTTTTTTTTTTTTTGGTTATCCGAATAGGTGTATATAGGCATACAGATCCAGCCACTTTAATTTTCCCCTCCCTGTCAGCACCCTGCCAACTTCCAGCCAATTACCAGCCAACTTCCAAGTGCCTAGATTCCTCTGAAAACATGCTTATTCATGCATTTGCAGGGTGTATCCTTGAAATGATGCTTCCTCACAGCTTCAGCCTTTTCCTTTGTTATTAGAGTCACTGCCAAATGAACAGAGAGGAATCTTGACCCACAACTTAAAACAAACATGGCCTGAAATTTACAGTTTAAAACTTTCAGGGCGGGCTATCTGTATTTATACTCTGCAGCTAAATGGTATCACATGATTTATATATCTTACTTGATTTTATTTTCCTACTAACTAGAGATACACAGTATCTTATTACTTGTAACCTGAATAGACATTAATATTTCAAATTTCCACCTTTGTTATGCTTAAAGATGATATACCACATGTATCTGAACTTTTTTGAATGGTGAAACACTATTTTATTTTGCATTGGAGAGCCCATATAATAACACAAAACACCAGATGAATTGCTCAACAAAGTCCATCTAGGAAAGAGCCCATAATGGCAAAACCATTCAAAGTATATGCGTCAGGTGATTGGATAGTCATTCCATCAATCATAAACATAATGGGCCAATCAGATAATGTAGTGGGCGGGTGCTACGATAAAAAACACAAGCCACTTTTAGCACAAACTACCAGCAAAACATGTTGGAAGTGGAGCCAAGATATCTTTTCTATCAAGACGTGCTTTCAGTGTTGCTGTTTGTTTTTTATTTAATAAAGAAATGTGGTCCAGATCTGAGAAAACAGCTACTAAAGCTGTTAGCATCTATGCTACGCTCTATTCAAGCAGTAACTTCCTGTTGTTTTTTCTCTCATATCTCCCACCTCTTCCTCAATCGTAGATTGGAGCTTAGTAAGTTGGATTTGTGTTATTACAGTCATTGTGTCAGGCAGATCCAGCTGCTACACAAGGTTACCCATATCTTGCTGCACTGGGTTTCATGTGCCCTTTAGGGTGTTTCAGATGTCTGTCTATGCTCAAGACAAAGTCTGCTTGACTTTAATCTCTCCCGCTGCTTATAGTGCCAGTCGCTGCCTAATACAACATGTTCTCCTGCCCCCACGAAGATAACTGTGAGGTCCTACCACTGCTCCCAGTTTAAGCCCATTGGCAAGGAGAGACAAGCCCAGTGCATAGTGTGGAAAGAATGCAGTGCTGCTGAAAACATTGCACTGCACTGAAAGTTGTCAGAGAGTAGACAGTCAACCAATCAGAGCTGTCTCGGCTGATGTTAGGGAAGGAGCCTTTAAGTGAAGGGAGAGCTAACAGAGCATCTCAGACTGACGTACAGCCTGATCAGAGAGATTCAGCCTGTGAAAACTGGAAGGTTTTGTTAACATAAGCTAATGTGAGCGTATTCTAGAGCAGGCATTATAATTGTATGAACTAGACATAAGGCATAATATGAGCTCTTGAAGTCTTTTTTTGTCTTTTTTGTTGTTAATCAACTCATTAAAAAATAGTTAATGAAATCAGAGGACATATATGGAAATGATCCCATACACTGTAATGACTATAGTATTATTCAGTCCTAACATAAGTATAAGAAAAAGTATGATATCCAACTTGTCATTGAACCAAAATTATGACCGAGCCACACCTCACACTGATAAAGAAAATGTGAATCACAGCAACAATGCGTGTAAAAATATCAAGGCACACTGAAAAGCCACTTAATGAAATGTTCAAGTCTGAAGCATTAACACTCGTGCAGACACACACTCACACTCGGGGCAATGTGCTATCAGGGCAGCCATCAGAGGGGAGAGGGTGTGTGTGTTTGTGAGTGTGTTAAATGTGTGTGTGAGTGTGTGTTGTGGTCCAAGTCGTAAATTTAATTTCATGCTGGATTTGCGGAGCTCATCTGAATTGCATGTGAGCACAGCCTGATGGGCCTCAGTCTCAGTGCTGGAGAGTCACACACTGAGACGCAGATGCTGCCATTGATGGCACACGCAAGAACTCGCACAGATAAACACTTAGACAAAAACACACACAAACACTTACAGAAGTTTGATCTCAAGGTCATGATACCAACATGGCCTCCATTTTTTAACCAAAGGCATTTTTAACTTTTTGACTTTTATGAACTTTAAAACACATGAAGTGTAAGAGGCACTGTCACTGAAGACCAAAAATGATCAGAATGTTTGACCTCTTTACCTCATCACAGAACATTTAAGGACGGAAAAATTTGTCTTAACTCAGGTTTATTTTATCACAGTCCTTGTTGTCTTTGACATGGTTCAGTGAAAAACATGGGTCAATCGCTAAAACAAGCTAACTCGTCCTCAAAAATGTGGGTTACACAATAATATATTCTGTGTGTATGAACTGATTGCTAGATGGTAATTTAAGGTGGTGTTTCTCAATCTCACTGATGTACTTTTCCCACAAGCATCTCCTCTTTCAAACTGTCCAAAGACACATGAACTGTTTACCAAGTCAATGACTTAAGGAACTGGAGAAGTATTTAGTGTAAATGACCACAGAGTGAGTTTCTCCAATCTCCCCTCTGCTCAGCAAGAGTCAGTCTTTGCTAGGAAGCACGGTCTGTGGGAAGGAAAGAAAAGTGAGAGGTGGATTTTATGACTTGTAGTTTCACGGCCTTCAACAGATACCTGTCCTCTTCAAAGTTACTTTCTTACATTTTCAAAAGAAAATCTTTTTTTGTGAAGCCATATAGTGATTAGTTGTACGAAATTAAAGGGCAAATCAAGGGAACAGAAGGAAGGTTGACAAATCTCACTTCCACTGACTGGATTCTGGCTTTTTCTTTTTTTCACTGTGCTCTGACTCTCTATCTTTTTGAGGAATGGAAAAATACATCTTGTAAGAACTGAACTCTTCACTCCTCCTTCAGATGGCAGTGACTGAATTGTCACATTCTTGGTAGGTTTTCATGCAGTGAAGGTAAAGAGGTAAGTGAGAAAAGTAAACTCTTAAATGTGGAGAAAATCATGTCACTTGTACTGATTTGAGGTTGGGTGGATGCCTTACTCTGCAGTGCCGCAGTTATATTTGTATGTCTACAATCGATCCCCCATAAGTATTGAGGCTTATTGAATTCACACAAAATAATAAATGTGTACTCTGTTTTCCAGCATTCAAAAGAATAGTTGTTCTGCTTGTGTTATACTGATAGAAAATAAAGTTTAATAAATATAGGAAAACAGTGAGTAGTCATAAAAACATATTCTCCTAAAATAAAGCAAACAGCTGTTATTAAATGCTGTTTTCAGTTCCAGGATTTTGACCACAGCAAAGACATTGCGTGCCTCAAGACTCTAAAAAGCCATCATTTTGCTCACCATACTGTCTGCAAGACTGTGTAAAATGTGACAATGATCATCTCAAACAAAGTTAAATAAATATCCATGGTTAAGAAAAAAAAACTGATTTGAGGATCACATCTTGTGTATTGGAACTTACCTGATGATGGTGAAGTTTTAGTTAGCACTTTCTTCTGTTCCTACTAATTCTAAGTCACCAGGTTTCACATCCAGCTCATCACACCATCACACTTCTAAAAGCAATTCACATGTAGAAACAAGGCAGACCATAATCCCTGACACTGGTCAGCAGGGTTGCAGTTAATTACTGCAAAAACAGGGTGACTGCCAGTCTGAAGAGAACTCTTGCAGTATTTTGGTCACAACTGCACAACTGTCCAACACTTGCACTGCAGAAGACACACCAGTCTGTTAAGTCTACTTGCAGACATAATACCCTTGCATCTCAGGTGCTGAACAAATGCCGATTAAGTTCGCTTTATGAAGTTCGACGGACTTGGTCAGTTCTAAGGTAAAATTGCAACACTGTAGTAATTTTCAATGTTAGGTTTTCTTTCACACTGCACCTTATAAGGCAGAACAAAGCCTGTAAATTGTTGTGTATTATAGACACCCACCACTAGTTGGGGCTGTAGCTGCAGTCTTTGTTCCTTTAATTTGGCCTATTGTTGCACTATGACCTGGAAATACACAACCATGCTCTGAGTAATAATATTAACTGTTTTTGAAGTGCTATGCTATGCTAGCAGTATTCACTGATTTTGCCAAAGTTTTGCATGTAGTATGCAAACATTTGTGAAATCTGCAGTAGGTCAAAGATACCCTGATGACTACTTCAGAAAACATTATCAGTAGGCGTTGGATGCAACGGATCAGGAGTCAAAATGGTGGACAGTCAGCCTTAACAATATTAGTATTAGCATTGATTTTGTTATATTTATATAAGATGAAAGTGACCTTGGTAAATTGAACAAATGTACTCAAATGGATGATACACATTTCTCATGTGTGTGATCAGTGGTGAAAATCATGAAAAAAATATATATTTATTAGACTTCTTGTATATTGTTCATGGATGTTGATTTAGTGGCACTAGCCATTAGAAAATCAAATGTTAATTTCTATGTTGATGACCAGAAACAGAAATCAGCTTGACCACTGGGTTTGGGAGGGGAATCGTATAGGTATATTCATGTAGTTAAAATAAACGTGTTTTTATATGTTTAGGTTTAATAAGTTGTCATGACAACACACTGTTTGGTTTTTGTTGAGGAGGTAAAATGAGCAAGAATAACACGTAAAAACTACCATCCCAGGTCAGCAGGATAATCTTTAAACAATTTCACATGTAGGTATGTATGTATTGATATTACTGTACTTAGAAAAAGTCAGACAGATTTTTAACAGTGTTCTCAAAGATGCTAGAGGGACAAACATCAAGAGGCCACCCATATATGTTGGTAGTATAGATTTTCTATTGTAGGAACAGTTGCTCTGATCCAAACTTTAGCTATGTAATTGGCTGTAATGAGCATTATACAATATCTTCCACCTGCCATGAAACAAAAAGAAGAGGAAAGGAGCTCGGCCAGGTCTCGCATACTACAAACTAACAGCCGTTTGGCAGTCATTCTACATCTTACTACCAAACACAGAATGCAGTATGTAATATATACTACATACTACATGTAGTCGGTGAACACCAAAACAGCCATCATTTTGCTCGAAGCAGACTAGACATACACTATGCCATAGAGTAAAGATAAAGCTGCATTTAGGCTGCATCAGATGGCAAATGCCAATGAACTAGAGCAAGGTGTAACCGTATTCCATTCAGACTTGTAGACTCTAATCCATGAGGAGAGCTGGTGGCTGGGGTTGCCAACAGTGCTAATATTAGTCTGTTGCCATTGGATGCTACATGAGCTTGCTGAAGTTGTGACATTCAGTCAAATCTAAGTCAGATTTTGTCGCTTTTTTGCTTGCTTTCCTTGTTTGGTCCTTGGTTGGTTCAAAGGGCTTCACTCCCGCTGCAAACTGAACTCTGGTTCTCTTGGAAATAAACCTAGACCCCTGTTTTCAAGCAGTCAAGACTTTAGTCAACGGGTCCATGGTTCATGTAACAAACTTTCTAAAAAGTTAACCAGAGGCAGTTTGATCCAGGCCAAACAGGTAAGGTGTGAGAGCAACCAAGTGTCAAATTCGATCCAACTGCTGTTTACCCATCTCCTCTGATGTCTCTTTCACTTTTTTTGCAGTCATTGGATTATTGTCTTATTATTGGATTATTGATCAATATTTATCAGTTCAATACTTCTTCCCTCAAATGCTCTGCTTCACTTGCTTTTGTTTCCTGTACACAAACAAGCAAACAATGACTGATCTGAATACAAGCCACACAATCCAAACATTTTTGATGGAGTATTGCAGAGCTGACTGTCACCTCTTACAGCAGTTGGTATCACAGCTGAAGGGGGACCAGAAGTGGACCAGAGGGTGGTCAGTTCAAGTCCCAATCGAAACACACTTGGAAGTTGGTTTGGTAGCTGGGGAGATAAAAGCTGACCAACTGGGGCACTGTCGCCTGTTATAGCAGTTGCTAACGCGGCTGAAGGGGTTGGCATCCCTTGAATGTTGAAGGTCAGTTCGTTGGGTTTGCACCTTTGCACCCTAAACCTTGGTCACACGTAAACAAATCATGCAAGCACAATGTTGAATGACTTGGTCTTCTAAGGACTTTTGTTAAGTTTGGCATGAAACAAGCTCCAAAACTTTAAGGTTAACTTGTTAAATTTTGAAATTCAAGGGTCACTGTAGCCCAGCACTACTACAAAAAGCTGACAAACTAGGCACCAGTATGAATGCTCAAGAAAGTATTGGGCATTAACAGCATAGCTTGATGCAGAAGTTTGGACCATGCTTAAAAGGAAGAGACAGAAAAAGGAATTTATTGTCTTAGGAGATGGTTTGGGATTTTTGAAGTGTGGTTGTATGAAGTACATGGCATTAGCCTGAACATAAGCCACACTGATAGAGAGCAGCTCTGACTCTGTACCTGAATACTTGGCATGGAGGCCATCACTATATGCTAATGGTAAAGGTGCCACAGAATCTGCGTAATTTTAAGAATTTTGGTAAAGTCACGACAAAAAAAACGCGTAGGATGCATTTGGCTCTTAAGCCTTTTTTTAAAATAGTCTGTGAATCTGGTTTGTCCAAGTATAGTGGTTCATTTCAGTAGCGAGGCTCTGCAGAGATTTTATTTGTATTCACTCCAGTGTTTCATCCAGTTGAGGCATGAGTTCATGATTTACAATCTTGTATTAAAAGATAATGTGGGTCTATCTGATCTTTCCCATAGCAGTTTCCTGAATTTTTCTTTCTAACCTTTTGACTCTCCACCTATTTCTCCTGATCATACAACTTTTCTTAAGTGTCCAAAATAAACAGTGGTCATATTCACTGCAAAGATCAGCCATTAATTCAGATTGGTAGCAGGTGTTTCCTCTTGTGAAACAAGCTGGCGTAAGGGCAAGTAGGCTGTGCTGTGTACAGAAGTAGTGCCAAAACAAAGTGCCTTAGAACTATTGTAAATAATCTTTTCATTGTGTTTAATCACCCAATGCTTTTGTGGCTTGTTTTCACCCAGAATTCTGAAAATTATGCGCCAGCTTTTCTTCAGACTGAGAGCCATGTCCGTCAGTGCAGCTTATATTCAGGCTAACACCAAGTACCTCATACTTCAAAAATCCTGAACTATCCTGCTATAAGTATTTTTTTAAGAACAACGGTTTACACAGAAGTCAGGAGCACAAGTCTCTTATGCAGATGTGTCTTTATCTTTGTTTTATTTGTTTTTTGCAAGGAGGGCATCTTGAGTGAAGGTAAATCAAGCTGTATGTTCTATAAAGAGATGAACTCTGAGGTGATGTATGCATTCAGGAACACTGAACAGAACATATTTTCGGTGAATGTCAAGTCTTAACAGCAAGTAAGAGAGAAAAGGCCTTGAGATAAAAGAAAACAAACCTTTAGAAACATAACCAAGGAGACAACTTTCACAAACCTCCTCCACACCAACACTACAGCTGCTCTTCCAGGTCACATTAACTTCCAAAAGCCGCTCCAACAATCGAGACAAAAGCCAGACACACACCTACAAGCTCACAAAACAACACACACTCTCCTCTTCCCCCTTGCTTCGCCTCGCCTGGCCAGTCTCAACATCCCAACGCTCTTTGAGGCGACGTACCCACAATTCCACCGGGTCCCTCATTAAGGACCAGGCGCCGACTCTCAAGGGGAGCGGGGAGGGAGGGGCGACTGGGTAAACTTTGGAGAGGTCACCTCCATGTTTCCGTTGTATGCCTCCTCTCATCCCTCGTTCAGGCCCGTCCTCAGGTCCTGTCAGCGGAGAGTGTAAACAAGCAGAAAGGTTAGCAGCGTTTTCATCCAACACCGTCTTCTCTCATTAGGGACAGGGGACAGGGAGATGGAGACACAAACAATGCTGGACTTTGTTGTTTGAGAGGAACTTGGTGTGTTGACTCTGGCTTTTGAGAGATGCTCCACACTAATGCAGGAGTCCAGTTAGTGGCGAGGTTTGGAATTTTTGAAGTGGGGTTGTACGAGGTACATGACACTGGTCTGAACATAAGCCACAGTAACAAGACTCAGGTCTGCATCTGTGCAGAAATTGTAGGCACAGAAGCTAGGGCTATACTTTGCTGCAGATGGTGCCACATTGAACCTTGAAGACAGTAACCATGGTTTAATGAGAAGTTTGCTTTATGAAAACACACTGTATGGTATATGTTAAGGAGGTAAACTGAGGTAGAATAGCACACATACAAATTAGCGTGCCTGGTCATCAAGAAAATTTTTTAGCAGTTGTACATTTAGCTAATTATTTAGGGAATTAAGTGATAGTGGTGTTCCCAAACAAATTAATGTCAGAGAATATTTGTAGCTGTATGCTTCCGACAAAAGGACACGTTGACTGTGCTATGTCACAAAGTCGTACCAAAACATAGCAGCATGCTATTAGAAAAGCTTGTTGTGCACTATTCATGTTCCAGGTTCAATCTGCATGCTATGGAACTGCTATAAATCAGAAGCACTACGTCACATGCCAAGTATTTATCACACCACGGGCAAGTCAGCACCAAGCAGCTGGAAAGACATGGAGAAAAGACAGATCAAAACAGGGCTTATATGTTGATATACAGTTAAACAATCATTTTACTGCACCAATAGTGTTTGATCAGCACTCAGACTGTTTTGAGAGCTGCAGTAAGAGTCATAGTTGTCTGACTGGTCGTCTGTGAAGTTTGCACCTTTGGTTGGTGAAATGATGTGTTTGGATGTTGGTCATGTTTTAGTGAATAGGCGCTGCTTGTCATGATAAACTCTCGTGGCTCAAAAGAACTCAAATGCAGACAAACCAGTCTTTGAGGCAAAAAGCAGGGTTTATTGTTGATCCAAGGTTCAGTACACAAGCAGGCAATCAGACCAGGCATAGTTATCAGGCAGGCAAAAGGCAAAAGGCAAGGTAAAGGCATAAAGGGTCTATGGCAAAAAGCTAGGTTATGAATAAGTGCTGGAAAGTGGCGCTAAGTTACAAGTAATCTGGCAACAAGACAGGGGAAGACAGGGTTAAATACATGAGGTGATTGGGGGTGATGAGACACAGCTGGGGAAGAACAATCGGGGATCAGGTGTGACAACGCCAGACAGGAAGCAAAACCTATGGAAACAAGGAAAGATGGGTGAATTTTCAAAATAAAACAGGAAAAACAAAGACAAAACATGAAACATAAACAAAACAGGTAACTTAACTGAAATGAAAAGGCAGGATCATGACACTGCTTTATAGTTATGTGCTTACACGACAATGCAGTATGTATGGGATGTTGCACTGTATTTAAAGGTCCCATGTCTTGGTGTGTATGACCATTTACATCATGTCTTAAGTGTCGATTAAGCCAGGATTTGATTGAAGTTGTTAAGTATAGAAAATGAAAACTCTGTAGAGGATCAGATGCAGCTTTTTTCTCTCCCCTTTGGAAACAATCAGATCTGAGTGAGTGGGAAGGCTACAGGAGGCTATGATAATGAGCTCTAAACTGACTGCCCAAACCATGTCTGAGGGAGGAGGGAGGAGGGATTATAGGCCACGAAGTGGACTTTAAAAACAATCTGGCATCTCACTGTGAGCAGGAAACACATATGTATGTGAGGGTTGTGTAGATTTTGCATCATAAATCCCAAGAAGTAGTAAATGGAGCATTTTAAGGTGCATTTTCTATAAAAGGCAGAGCCCATTTCGCTGTTAACTGAGAGTTTAGTTAAAGGTGTCATGTTCTTCTGCTCCCCAAACCCCTTCTAATGACATAAAAAGCAAAGAAAATTGATTTTGCAGGACATGGGACCTTTAAGGGACATTACAATGTAATGTTAAATGTGAGGGTTGTGCACTATTAGAACATGAATTAATCCAATTGTGATATTATAATGTGTATGTTGATATGTGTTTCTTTCCTGTCTAAAGGGATTTACTGGTATTCTGTGTTTCTAAACAAGTGTTAAAACAAAATGAAATAGATAAATGCTAATAAATTAGGTTGTGTATGAAATGTATGCTTAAATAGAAAAAAAAAATGAAAATGCTTTTTTGTGATTCTGTTGTTTTGTATTTGAAGTTTCAGGGAGGTTTAACGGTTTTGAGCCTAAGTAACTTTCAGATCTGTTAGTCCCCTATGAGGCATCTTAACCCTCCAGGTCCTCTGGTACAGGTTTACTCACTGTTTCCAGAGTCAGAACTTAACCTGAGACTCTGTACATCAGTGAATTCTTACTAATGCCTTCTCATAAGTTCAACTTCTACTTATTTTCTTCCTTTTACCTCTTCTGTTCTTTTAATTCAACATATTTTTTTTTTCATGTTCTATGTCTCATTTTTATTTTGGAAGTAAATTTACTGACTTTCTTTTGCTGATTGTAATTCTTTACTGCTATTTATGTCACATTTCTTTTTTTTTTTTTTAACTCTGTAAAGAACTCTGAATTGCTGTATATATGAATGCTACTCTATAAATGAAATTGTCTTGTGGAGCCTTAATGAAGATTAAAGATTCAACAACATTTTTTGCACTGGTTGACCTCCACTGTGTTCATTTATGCTTGGACCTGCTTGCAGTGTGTAATCATATCATGCTGTTTTTGTGGCCCGTTTTCAACCACAATTATTTTAAATCAAACAGAATCGGTGGCACCATCTGCAGCAATGCACCGCCCTAGCTTCTGTGCTGACCGTTTGCGCACAGTCATAGATCTGAGCTCTATCACTTGCAATATGTGACTTTTTCACATTTCTGTGTAAGACCACAGGAAGAAAAGCCAATGCTTTAGCTAGTGCTAATGGGGATCCTAATGACCAAAAAAGAATACTACAATTACCCTAACAGACATTGTTATTTAAACTTTTTAATTGTAAACCTTTAATTGTTTTAAATTTCCACCCTGTTTGCACAGTCAAGGCGTGAATCTTTGAATTATATTAGTATATGATGGAAATACGCGGGGGCCTTCTTTTCCTCAATGTAAGAACATAGTTTAAGTGAGGAAGAAACTGGAGGAGACCTCCATATCATAGTGGTTATGACTACAATGAGTGTGTATATAACCTCTGCATACCTATAAACTTAAAGATCCTATTAAAACTTCTCCCATGGTAGCATTAAAACCTCCTGCTAGAGTTGTTCCACCTCTTTTTTTATAGCACGTGTCACCGTCCGACCTACTCTGCAGGAACACACATGCAGTCACACACATTGAGCCACGATCCAGCCTCAGTGATGGCCTGTGTTTGCTGACTGACTGTGGAAGAAGCCATTTAGCACGCTGAATGTCAAGGTCAGTGTGTGGCGTCCTTGTCAGCACTCTCTCCAGCAGAAGTTCACGGAGAAGCTGTCCTTAAATGGGCAGCGCTCTGGACAAAGAGGGCTGGGAAGGGCAAAGAAAGACGGAAAGAAAGGCATAAAAAGGAAAATGGTTTACTCAGACTCCATTTTACTTTGCTTAGTTGTTGTTCAAGGTATTTGCTTTCCTTTTGTGTGTTTTATGTTGTCTGTAAAGTGGTCTGTTTCGAAACTGCAACGATTGTGAGCGGCCCAGAGCAGGACAGCCCGATCAGCATCCTTTTAAAGCAGGAAGAGGTGAGAACTGCAAGCAAGACAACAACAGGAAGCACCTGCTCCAACAGATATTAGCATTGATGCTAACAGCTTCAATAGCCGTTTCGTCAGATCTGAATCACATTTCTTTATTTAATAAAAAACAAACAACACTCCAAACCTCTCCATAGGAAGGATATTTTTTTCTCCACTTCTGACATGTTTTGCTAAGAATTTCTTTTACAGAGTGGTTCACGCTCTGTCCCTTACAACTTGACAGTAGTGGCTGCCCACTACATTTTCTGATTGGCCTGAAATGAATGTGATTGACCTAACGATTGTCCAATCACCTGCTGGATATGCTTTTGAAGAGTTCTGCCCATTCCCAAACACTTTTTATAGGCCTGCTCCCAGACGGACAAGAGAAATATATTGAACAGTCCATCTGGTGTGTCAGGTCAGCTCGATTTTGCTGCCCTATTTGAACTGAATTCGTTTTGACTTAATCATAATAATAATGATAATAATAATAATAATAATAATAATACATTTTATTTATACAGCACTTTTCAGAGACTCAAAGACGCTTCACAAGAGAAAAGGATAAAAGTGCAAACTTAGTCTTGTAAGACACTCCACCATCAATAAGATGGTTGGAGGTTTGAGTCTAGTTACAGCTGTCACATGTTAATATGTTCTTGGGCAAGACACTCAACCCCAGCTTGCTCCTGTTGCTGTGCAAATGGGTTTCAAAGCATGTGATTGTGTTAGCTGGTACTGATGGATGGATTACGTGGAAATTTTGACATACAGATGCAGAAATTCAATCTTCCCCTTCCAGCCAAGAGACTGCAAAGTACAATCATTACCAACCAACTTCCAGCCACTGGGAATCCCCCTACTATATCCCAACATAAACATGCAATTATTAGTTTAACTCCCCCTAAAGAGATGACAAAGAAAAGAAAAAAAAAACCGATCAGACTTAAAAAGATCAGTCCATATCACTGCCAGCCACATGGGGCTTTCTGTGGCTGCCATGTTTTCAATCTTGTTTTGACTCTCAGTTTACTCGTTCCCCTGGTTATTTTGGGGGGTTGTGTTCATAATAATACAGTTCATAATAATAAAGACTGACTGACTCAAAACAACAACAACAAAAAAAATTTACAACCTCACATTTTCAGAATATTATGATGTTGTGGGGACCAGATGGGGAGCTGTGGGGGCCTGATGTGGCCACCGAGGCCGCCTGCTGATGATCACATCTATACTAATCACTTTATACCTCTTTACTTGGTAATTCTGCTTTCTTAATTGTTTATTTTGATTGCTCTTATTATTATTATTATCATTATTATTATTATTATTATTATTATTATTATTGGTATTAGTTTTTATTTTATTTTTAATTGTTTTTAATATAGTCAATGTTCAAAGTTTTCAGATATTTGGAACCTTTATTTTTTCATTTAGTCCAAAAAATGATTATTTCTTTAGCATACACTGTATAGACTGACTAGCCACTTTATTAAGTACAACTTGTCAGTGCAGCTTTGAACCCCCATTTGCCTTCAGCCTTTGTGAAAAGATTCAACAACATGTTGGAAAAATTTTGGTCCATATTGACATGATTGCATCACAAAGTTGGTGCAGATTTGTTGGATTGTCATCTATGATGCCCCTATCCCATACCACCAAATCCTAAAGGGGCTCTATTGAATTGGGATCTGATAATTGTGGAGGTCACTGAGTACAGTGAACTCATTTTCATGGTTTTGAGATTATCTAAGCTTTGTGACGTGGCACTTCATCTTGCTGGAAGTAGCCATTAGAAGAGGGGTACATTGTGATCATAAACTGCCAAGGGCATCTGATCAGAATTAAGAGTGCTTCTTTGACTTTACTTGAGCTCAGTGTAACAGGTAAACAAAGGTCATGGCTGTCATCTTAAAATCACATTCATTTGTGTATAGGGACCAGCTTTTTACCGCTTTATCCATCCCCCCTTGTCCTTCTATCATTGTTTCTGTCCTCGTGCCTACTTTCCACAGCTTGAGTAAACACTGCCAACTCTTTCATTAGCCCTCTCACCACAGTCCTCCTTTCACTCGGCGTGTCTTTCATCCCCTCTCCCTCGCTCTCTACACGCCTCTGTTTAAACAGATGAATGTGATTAGAGCCAGTTTTAGATGACATTGGAAGTTTGTGTGTTTAATGACTCAAATAAAAGGCACGGTTATTATGTTTAAAGATAGGCCTAAATACATCGTCTGTGGGTGCTGCTCTGTGTGCTGTGTGTGTGACACTGCGCCACCCCTGCAGTATATTTTATCCTGCAGATTGTCTAACAACTGGATTTAACACCTGGTTCATCGAGTGGTACTCTGTTCATCAACACTAGTCTAGCTAGCCTTATGGGCGTAAACACATGTGCACACAATTTATATTCTCTTTAATTGTACTTTTATCCTTATTATGAAAAAAAAAAGTTATGTGTAAAGCCACACATTCCTGAAAATGATGTTTTTGTAATTGTAAGATTTACCCTATTCACAGGTCTTTCCCACATTCAGTTTTTCTCATTGAGTTATGTAAAATAAACCATATTCCCAGTCCTACCATTTTATCCCATCAATAAACACATGAAAAATGAAATTACATTAGATTAGATTGAACTGTACAATCCATAGGAAAGATAAAGCATGAAATATGTTTTTTTTTTTTGTTTTTTTTTTTTTTTTAAACGGGTACACCAACATTTTTTGTTTGTTTCATTTCTTGCGTCACTCTTGAGTCTATGACAAGCAGATAGACACCATTTTTGGATTGTGACTGCAGTAGCAAGGAAAAGACAGACAGAGCTCGCCCACCGCTAATTAGCTTAGCTTAAACAGTAGGAGTCAATGGGTATGCTAGCCTGTTTCTGCCTACAGTCATCAGAAAAACTCTTCAGCAACTCCAAACAGTCTCGTGTGCTTGTTGTAGCTTGTTTTTAATTACTTTCTTTTTTTTACGAAGTTCAGTTATGTTAGCTATTTTTAGACTTGTTTTGTATGTATTTCATTCGACAATTACATAAAGTGCTATGCTAGTTAGTGGTGGATACAGACAAAAATTGAACATCAGGTGGGAAGAATTGCCTGCTGTTTACATGTAAACTCACAAATAGCTTGTGAAATTGTATTATTTTGAGATCTTTGTGATCCCATTGTTTAGGTTTCCAGGGCTTTCTTCGGTTGCATAGCACCTTAAATATGCCCCTTGTTGGCTATGACACTCACTACACTCCATCAATCAGAGAAAATCTGCAGTGTGGACCCTATGCTACAAAGTCTACTATGTTGCACTTTGGGGTTAAAAATAGATGCAATCAACAGTATTACACAAAATTACATTTAATAAGAGCTAGCACAAATTCTTTTTAAAACAATCTATTTCCCTTTTTTTGTATATATGTAGCATCTTAAAATAAGTTGATTGTCCCAAAAAAAAGTGGCTCTTTTTTGTGTTCCTCTTCAGTATTTTTAACATTATTGTGTAAGAAAAAGTATTCATGGCTTTTTGGGCATACTCACATTAGACATTCTGTTTCATGTCCAAGAACATATAACCCTTAAAATCACATTTCTATAGCTGATTTGCTTGGTACTGACCTAAAGTACAGTTCACCTTACTGACATTTATTGGAGGTGTGCTTTGGCATGTACACAATGCAATTGCTCCTTACAGTAATATTCAAGGTGGCTTTCATATGTAAACAGTCTATTGTTGCACCATGACCTAAAATTACTGAACAGGCTGTGGCTGCATCTTATGACATGAGGCAGATTGGCAGTACTTAAGCTAGATATGAAGGTGTGTGAAACTGGTGAATTGACAGGAGTGATGTACAACCACATACAGCAAAGAAATTATAGATGGCGACTTTCATAGAAGAGCAGAGGCTGGCAGTTACAGCATTGCTTACATTAGCCACACTCTACTGCCCTGTCTGATGTAGTTTCAGCTACATTAGGTTGCTTACTGTCATTTATTCTGAAACAGCAAGCAAATGTTTTTTGCTATCTTTCCTTGTTTGGTCCTTGTTTGGTTTGGAACACTTTCACACCAATGACAAACCAAACTCCGGTTCACTTGGGAGTGAGCTTAAATCCCAGAGTTTGGTTATTTGGTCCACACCAGAGTTTGTTTGAACATTGACATGTACACCACCCTAAACTAAACAAACTGTCCAACAATTCAAACCAGATTTCACTTAAAACTACACCAAATGGGTTTACCGTGAAAGCAATCTCAAACAATAGCAGAGTGGTCAAGGGCTGTTTTTCATCTAAATGACTCAGAAAAAGCCACAAAAACAGTGAAGTAACAGTCAGAGTCTGTGCTGACTCAGCTCACTTCTTTTTAACCGTGTGCGTCACATGATTCAGCTATGATGTAATCGTCTTTATCCCTTGGAGGGTTCAGGCAGCGTACGTGCAGGTTTGCAGGGGACAAGGGGAGGAGAAGTTGTACTTAAGCAAGCTACAATTCAAATGGACCTGGTTTGAGCTCACCTTTCTTTAATTAAGGTGAGTACTGAACTCAAGAAAGAGCTACAGAGCTTTGCTTATGACTCACTAAACTGTAAACACTATCACAGCGAAAGCATTCTGCTAAGAAACAATGAATCCCTACAGGAATTAAAAGTGATTTATCTTTTAGTTTGAGGAGAACATCTGTGTGTCCATTTCAGGACTGAAACAAATTGTTGAGGAACCATATTGCAGCTTCCATGGTGCCATCACACACAGTCTGTAGACCAGTGCAACTCAGCAGATGGAGCTCAAAATTTCTGTTACCTCTTAAATTATGAAGAGTCACATGCCTTAAGCTGTGTTCACACGAACGTGAATTCAGTTTGTTGCCTGACAGAAATACACTGAAAGTGAATAGGAAGATGCGAAATTTGCGCAATGAATTTGCATCAGAATTGACGCACATACAATACGAATTGTTGCGCAAGCGTCGCAAATTTTGCCTCTCACCAAAGTTGAAAATACCTGACTTCTGAACTCACCTAAGACCATGACGTGACAGCCAATCAGCATCAAGAGTCAACTTTGACAATGATGACATCACAGACAGAGGAGGAACTAAACAATGCAGCACGTCGGCATAGGAGCTACATGGTTATTTTAGTGTTCAGAGACGAACCCCAGAGCGGAGACATGAGGAGAAAGTCACAGGAGAGTTTTGAGTATCCGGTAAGTTCAGCTCACGTTTATTTGACACTTTTCACGGGCTGTACAAAGTCCACCAGCACATTGGTGAGCTGGCAACTGGTGTGTTTTTCTAGCTAATTAGTGGTGAGTTCATGTTTTTTTCACCAGAGAAAAAATGCTGAACCTTACAGAAGAACTAACCGAGCAAGCATGAGAGAAAGAATAGACCAGGGAGAGAAGGGGAGTAGGTCTTGTGCCTTACTGGGAAAAGAGACGAGTAAAGCAGGGCAGTTTTGGCAACAAGAAGGGCCATCATCCACTTTGTGGTGAAACTCTCCATGTGCGGCTCTGAAGGATGTTATGGCTCATCAAATGGATCTGTTTCTATTTTAACTTTTCTGAGACATTTAGCTTCTTGACTTCGAGAGCAGGAGGAAGACAATGATTGTAGAAACTTCCAGCATGGTTGATTGTGGATCAAGAAGGCGGAAACAAATGTTGTTGTGTCTAGGAGACAGTCCTGCCCCTTCTCTTGTCCCTTTAGGGTTTTGAAGGGCAAAAATTCGCCTCAATTAATATGATTGGTTTTAACATGTGAATACATTTGCAAAAATGTATTTGCGTGAATGTGCAACATAAATATTATTTCTTGCTTGGTGTGAACACTGCTTTAAAATGAGTTAAATTTGCCTCAATAAATATGATCCATTTAAACATGCAAATACATCTGCTAAATTTAGTTGCACAAACGAGATGTAAATATTTTTTCATGTTTGGTGTGAACACAGCTTTAGAGAGAGCTACTCACATTTTGTCCATAACTTGAAAAACAAGTGTTCACAATCCTGTTTTATGGTATATTAGCAGGTTAAGTGACCACCTTTCACTTGGTACATTTAGCTCAAATCTAAAACTAAGTTGTCTAAGACAGAATCAAAGCAATTAGCCAAAATCTTTGAGCAATTTGATCTGGCTAACTAACCCATGATCAGCATGATGGACATGTCATATAATAATAACAGTGCCTTAATAGAGTGGCGCAGAGATTATGTAATTTTGTTGTCCAACCCAGAAGTCAGTACTATGTCTGTTCCCTCAACTTAAAGCCTATGGGATTATTTAATGTGTTCTTGGATAGCTGCTGTTGATAGGGTTTGTCCATCAAACATATATATGTTTGTTCATCGTAATTATCTTCACAAATGACTCACTCAAATATTTTTTAAAGGACTCATATTCATCCTCAAATCAGGTTCGTATATTCACTTTTGATGACTTAGAGTATGTTCACATTCACCAATGTTAAAAAAAAAGCTTTTCATATTCATAGTGCTGCTGACAGTACTTTATCCTTTCTTTCTCTGAGATGCTCTATTAGAGCTCCTGTCTCTTTGAGCCTCCCTTCTCTACAAAGGTCCAGTCCACTCTGATTGTTTTGCAGGTCAACTCTATGGTAGTTGGTCAAACGGCGACAGCAAACTTGTCCTCAATTCTGTACTTTCACTGTGAGCCAATGGGCTTTAAATGATGACATAACAATGGTAGAAGTCACACAGGTAGATCTATTCAGGAGGGCTGCAGAAACAAGATGTTTTAGGCAACTGCTGGCACCATAAAAAGGGAGAGGGAGAAGTCCTGGTGCAGCTGACTTTTTGTCTTGTTCATTTAAGTGCTCCAGCTAGCAGAGGAGACACGGGAAACAACTAAAAATGCATGATATGGACTCTTCAATAATTTGTGAGAATTAAATGCTTTAATTAAGCTATTATGGAACTACAACACGGCTGTTTGGCTTAAATGCAACAATAACACTTGGAATGTAAATATCATGTTGTTGCCAGCTTTTGTTTGAGACTAACCTCCTTGGCCAAAGACCTGATAAAGTTGGTGCCTATGGTTTTGGCTTGGACATGTTACTGTTTATCAAAAAGCAATCAGACAGATTGCATTCAGCCCATTTGCCCATTAAAATCTCATAGACGTTGAGGTCAGGGAACCAGATGTGCCAAAATGCCAACTCACCTGCACATATTAGGACTCCTGCTTCTTTCTACAGAGAACATTTTTAATATCCTCATCAAGTAGCAGGACAAAACAGTGGCAGTTTGATAAAATGTCTTCTTCCATTTGCTCTGGAATAATCTGAGGTCATTCTGCTGTCCCTTTATCTCAAATTTAATAACACAGACAGTGACAATCTGGACTGTCTCTGAACTAAGCGCCGCAGTGTTAAAGAAGTCATGCGTTGGATCAGTGAGAATCACAAGGTTTTCTCCGAGGGTCTGTAGTCTGAGTCCAACATCGCCCTGAGTCCACAGGCCTCGGACGCCTGCTCATTTTTCACAGCATACACATCTTTAGCTTTAGCTTTCTGAAGAAAACATTTGGAATTGATCAGTGACCCCCGTGATAATGTTATGTTGTGAAGTTTAATAGCAATAAAAGAAAGAGCATAGAGGATGAGTCTTATTAAGAAATCAAGAATCAGCAGCATCTTCCTTTGAGCGTTTGATTTCTATGGTTCATGCCCTCATGACTTAAACGTTTTTCTCTTTAACACATTTGAACAAAGAAGACATTTTTCTCTAATTCAGAAATATGTATTAGTTTATATAAGTCAATTTGAGCTTTTAAACCCCACAAAGACACAGTTAAAATATACCTTTTATTGTATGCATGCACTGTACAATGTGTTTTTATGCAGCAGAAGAGCGCGTTCACTTCCTGTCGATTAAAAAAAAAAAAAAATGCAGCAAAATCTGGGATTTGTTGCCTGCTGTAATGTTTCTATCTTAAGACGCTTGTGTGCTTTTTAGTGAAGTTACCAACAAGGGTCAAGAAGCAAGGGAACTAAATGAACTAAATTTAGGTAATAATGATAATTATAATAACTCTTTTTGTATAGCACTTTCACAACAGGTGCTTTGGCAAATGGACAAGAACATACAGAAGACAAAACACAAGCGCTTAAGCACAAAAAGAAACAAGAGCATGATTTAAACCAAAGAACCATTTTGTACACACACAAACAGCATCATAAACCAAAGACCCTCAGAATCTATGAAAAGAGAGCATCAGCACTTCTGGTGTTGCTGAGACCAACTTTGCTCATGGAAGGGACCTAAGACCCCAAAAATGCGGGCACAACAATCCAGGTCCAGGCACCCAACATAGTCTGAATAACACAGAGGGGCCCCAGCCCATAGGGCTAGAAACACCAGAGACCACACCAACATGCACCTGCCCAAGACCTGACATGATAGTGCTGTCCCCAATGCTGCCAACCCCACAAATCAAAGACCCCCCATATTATTCAAGCCATTCTGAGTGGCCCGACCTGGACCCAGACAAAACATGAACCCAGTTACATAAAATGAGACCATGAGGACCACAGTGTATGATAAAAACATAAAAATAAGAAAAGGGAAGTGGCAATAAAAAAGGTCAAAGCAATGAGAAATTAATCAAAAAAATTATGACCAAAAAAAACCCAGTAAAAAGCAAAACAGGCTGTAGATTTTGAAACAAGCCCATGCCTGTCTTTGGCCCTGCATTATGGTGAGTTTTACTCTGCAAAATGTGTATTTGTTGTTGTTGTTTACCCCTGAATACCTGCTGGTCCATAAAGGTGAGTCCACAACTACATTGTATAACAGCAGATTTCCACATACTATGAAAGCGCAGTGTTGTGTACATGCACCGACTTGCGTTCAACAGGCAGCCCGTGAACTCGCCCACTGGCAGCAGAAGTGCAGCAAGAAACATAATCACGAGAGTGTATGATGTTGCACAAAAGCTACTTATATATAGGAAGATCAGCTTGTAAACTGGTTTTACAACCAGCCTTTAAAAAAGGACTTTTCCACTGATGACTTTTTACTATGATTTCTGTGTCTCCTCTGCTTCTACAATGGGTTACAGAATTAAAAAGCTTTCAACACTGTGTGTTCTCAGCATATTAATGCTTTAAATGTCTAGTATTTGTGTTTTATTATTGTAAATTTTAATCCAAAGACAAGGGACTCCAAACTGCCCATGGGTGTGAGGGTAAGTGTGAATAGTTTTCTGTCTCTCTATGTGGCCCTGTGATTGGGGGGCGACTGGTTCAGGGTGTACCCCACCTCTTGCCCAATGTCAGCTGGGATAGACTCCAGCCCCCACCCCCAGTCCCCCCCTTGACCCTAAAAGGGATAAGTGGAATAAATAATGGATGGATGGAGGAACTGCTGCATGCTTACAATCAAAAGCAACAAATACGTCGGAATAATGTAATAAGATGTCAACCTACAGGTCAGTCTGAACTTTTATTTAACTTGACTCTGGTTGAAACTGTTAGTTAGAAGTCCAAAGCATTCAGCTGTGTTGGCTTTATTTCTATATCCTTTCACCATCTTCCTTTCTAGAGGTCTGAAGCAGTGTGCATTTAGGAAACGGACACCATTTGTCATTCAATTTCTGCAGCCTGACTGGTCTGGACTGCACCAGAGCAGGATCACAAAAGCCCACATCCCTTAGATCTCCACTGCAGCAGCCTGGCCACTACCAGGCCATGTATAATAATGCTTGAGAGATTAAGAAGTGGCCCCTCTGTCGTACCACACGCATACACACACTCTCACACAAATACAGCTGCCTGTACCTGCAACACCCTTTGCACTCTCATCTGCATATCCCTTGCTCTGCACTATAAATTCTACCAGAAACAGGCACTTATACTTTCATAAATCTCTTACTTGTCACTTTCAAATTGCATAGATTTATTCACCAAAGAACAGGCCTGAACAGAGCAGTGAGAACAGGAGTGCAGAGAAAAATACTCATGTCTTTACGACCCACAGAGCAGTGAGGAGAGATTTAAAGTGTTGGTGTGATGTTATATGGAAGTGCATTTGCAGAGCTGCAAGTTTCAATACTCTGCATTTACAGTTTATAAATAAATAGTAAGTATTCATTATGTGTGTACCTATGAATAAAGTGAGTAAACCTTGCTGTAAGTTTTTCATACTGCTTCAGATTAGACATGTTTACAGTGCCGAGCTTCTTTCATTTCTATGGGAATCTCTGTGATACCTATTGTGCCTGTGAAATGGCTCCCCTCCGTAATATTTTAACTTGAAATATGCCCAAGAATGTTGAAATATGTTTAAATTAGGAGTGGATATTATAATCATATGATAGTGTGCTAACCAAGCTACTATGCTATTTCAGTCAAACAAAATTCTAATTTTGATTTTCAAGCAATTTGCTTGAATAAATCAACTTTTTTTGTACAGTTTCATCATGTTGTGACTCTGTGTTGTACTATTTTGCAAAATTGTGGTTACACATTATAAGCAGTAGGTGTGTATTGAGTTTTATATATATATATATATATATATATATATATATATATATATATATATATATATATATATATATATATATATATATATATATATTCTGTCATATCAGTGGAATAAGAAATGCAGTTGGATTTATCAGTCTGATATGTGTAGTCATGTTGCTTTGACAGTTTGACATGTACATGTTAGAAACCCAATCACAGTAAGAGCTGGTGCACTGTAACTTATTTTTATAAAGTTATTATTTTACCACCAACTTACTGAAAGAAGTCTATTCAGTAAATAACTGTAAATGGCAATGTACTGTGGGAAAACATACTGATTTCTCCATAATTAACAGCATTTTACCATAAAATCTGCTGTTACCTACTGTAAAATGTCCACACAGTAAATTACTCAAACCGGCATTTTTGCCCAGGAAAACTAACCAATAGCAGGCAAGATTTCTTTTAGTCAATGCTATACAGCTTTGGGTAACAAATCTTTGAGTAATTGTATCTTAATGGATAAAAATTGATTAACAGTATGTGAATTTTTTATTCTACAAAATGACATCTTGCTTATCAATGACCTGTAAAATAGTTAAACATACAGTAATATAAACTAAAATCCAGCACGTTCACTGTTATTTGAAATGCATTAAAAATTGTTACAGTTTAAAGTTATATATTAAAAAGCAATACAGTCATAAAAATATTATAGAAAATACAGTAACAATGATGTAAAATTAAGATAGAGTCATGCTACTGTGAAAAGATTTACAGCAATTTTGTGGCATCTTGTTGCCAGTAAGTTACTGTAAAATTTACAATGACCCTTTAACAGTGTGTATTATGTCATATAAAACCAGGATAATGCAAGAGCCCAGAGTAAAATGAGACCATGAGGCCTTTAGGATAAAGGAATAAAATCATTGAAATGAAATCATTCTTTTAAATAAAACAAGCTTTTTATTGGAAACTTCATTATTATCTGCTCTTCCTCTTGATTTATAGTTAAGCCAATAAACTCAAAACAAACAAAAAGATAATTATGAGTATTTTCTGTTTCATACAGGTTTTCCTATAACAGCGTTAAAAAAAACAAGCAGTGACAGTGAAACAAAAACAAAGCCTGACTGCATAGAGGAGTTCCCCTTTAACATATTGACTACACATTGTTCACTTTTAGTCAGACATTAACATGGCAATGTTAAAATTTTTTACACATCTTTTAGCACATTTCAGCACATTTTTGCACATGTTCATGATCATAAACTTAAGTTAGCTCGATCGATCACTCACAAAAACCTTGAAAGTTTATATAATCAGCTTTTCTCTCTCTTCTGTACGTCTCTGTGACCTCTCTCCCCTTCAGCCTTTGTCTCTCTCTCCTCCTCCTCCTGTCACTTAGTCAGGGCTGTTGTGCAGTTTGGTTAAATGGAGAGACCTTTGCAGACGTAGTTAGAGAGCCGGCAGCTCTGTTCTCCTTTGTCTGCTTCTGTCTTCCTCTCACTGTAGGGGAAGACTGTGATTCATGTACTGCTTGTGAAGACCACCATTAATTTCATGTAATACAGCTTTTATCTCCGTCCCTGGGCCTGCTATCGCTTCCATTTTCTCTCTTTCTCGCCGTCCTACCTCATGTTCTTTCCTCTCTGTGTCCTATTTGACTCTGCTCTCTCGCTTTACCATTGCCTCTTTATCTCTCCGTCTCTCCTACTAGACCACCTTTACCCTTTAGGTGTTCATTGGGGGAGACTGAGATGTTAATCATCTTTCTCTTAAACTCTAAATCAAAGACGTTCATATTTTCCAGCTAAGTCCTCTGGAATTATTTATGTTGTCTTATATTTGCTGAGTACACCTGAATCTGATCAAATCCACCACCAGAATGTCTCTTATTCCATTAAACCCCCTCACAGTCATTGAATGTAGTATAATAAGCCTTGTAGAGGGCTAAAACAGCATGAGGAAGAGCCAAACCCTGCCATTAAGGTAATCGTTAAAGCGGGGTAAGCACATGAGAAATATCTAAATCTGAAGAGATGTTTTATCTTTTAGAGACCCCCCACAGATGGCGATAAAAAATCAGGCACTGAACAGTTTTGATCGTACTGTGTGTGGTGTGCTCTGACAGTCTCAACACAGCACACCACACACATTCTGTCTCACCACTGACCTAGAATCTAGTCCTCCAGTTTGATCACGCAGGAGATCTTGCGTGATCAAACGCGATCTAACAAAAACGAAGAACAAGAAGCATAGCAACAACCATAATGGCAACAACCGGAAAACACAACACGCAACATGGGAGAGGACATACGAGAGGAGGGAATGATGGTGGTCTTGGGGCTATATTTGACAGAAAATCGGGAACTAAACAAAAGACTGGAAAAATCCTGGAGACAATGTGAACACGTGAGCTGGTCCTCCGTTTCTTAGGTCCACCGAACTTTATGTTTATGTTTCAGGTCGGCTGTGCTTCTTTGTTCCTCAGTCAGCTCGCTTCTTGATTGGCTACATTACGTTCCACATCACAATTCACAGTCATGACTCGGGAGTCGTCGGCTTTCCCCACACACAAAGATTTTTGGTCGTAAATATTGAACAAGTTTAATATTTACAATTGTCGGCCCCAACAGAGCCGATTATTGGGACAAATTCACTCTTAACACACCTCAGACCACAGGATAATCTTAAAAGATAATCCTATAAGACATAAGAGAATCTGGCGTTTGCCATCCTTGTTTGAGAAGGGGAAAAGTCGGGACGAAAAACACCCTGATAATCTTTATGTGTGTACCATGCTTAAGTCAGACGGTTTTATGCCACTTGCCATGGCAAGACAGAGCACAACAACAAGATGTTAGGTGGTCAAACTACATCAGCAATGTCTCGCTCAAAGCATACTGGGGTTTTGGGAAGAAACACAAAGAAACAGGAAACATTTACGGCAGTAGCAGCAGTTGTTGGGCAAGGAAATTTAGTTAAGGCGATGAGGAACCCATCGCACATTTAAAGCTGGGAGATGTCAAGCAGGTTTTCCTGCCTGGAAAAGGTCTTAAAAGTCATGTTTAGGTTTGGGTTAAGTTTATTATTTTGTCATCAAAACTGACCAGAAAGTCATAACTTTGCATATTTTTTTGAAACCCTGACCATATGGCAAAATTCTGAAAAATGTTTTTTAAGTTAACAAAATGACCAAAAATTGTGTACGAGCCTAGGTTCTTATGACATAATACACACTGCAAAGTGGTTGTTGTGAATTTTACAGTAGCTTAGAACGAGGTCCCACTAAGTGATTGTAATAGTCTTACAGTAGCATTACTCTTTATTAATTTACAGCATTATTAATGTATTTTCTATAATAGTTTTACTTCATTACAATTATAATCTGCAAAATACAACAAAAAAATTAATTATCAGTCATCTCATCATAATCATCATCATCTTCATTTAATGCTAATTCATTTAATTAGCATTAGTAAGTGTATAAATTCTCATCATCTTAACAATAGTTGTCATGAATGAGTAATTGAAATCATGCTCCATCTTTCCATCACTCTCATCATCCTCATCTTCACAGTCAAAACAATGACTCCTATGTAGTTTTATTCATCTAATCAAGAACCTTCATCACTGCCTTCACTACAATTAGTGTCAACATATTGGAATCACTCATTAACCATTTATAGAAAAATGTCTCCTTCATTCAAATCATCCTCAAAGATGTTGGTTTTATGTCTTAATTTATGCACATTATTGGCTCAACAGTCACCAGAATAATCACTGTTACATTTCCAATATCAGCTCTGTCAGTAATCACCGCTGTGCTCATCCTGACATAAGCCTGAAATCTCCTTGTCGCATCCATCGCTCTTGATTGCGGCCCCCCTCACAGACACACACTCTTTCATTTCTCCCCCTGTAGAGCCTGCAGTGCCACCGAGCCGTGGAAATGTCAGGGGTCAAGTTTACGTTGACGCTAAAGCGCCGGTCACCCTGGGCCACGGTAAAGGTCGGCACCATGGCGACAGCTGGTTAATATCGTCTTCGGTGCGGCGTTCATGAGTCACCGCTCCAAATCCTCCATGTGGCATTAACATCATTTTCTGTCCTTTTTTTTTTTTTTTCCAGATTGCCATCCTGACAGATCTGCCCTGTGCTGGATGTGAAGGAAAGGTCACTTGTTACTGTTGCTTTACTTTTCTGCTGCATGATAAAGTGTGAAATAAAGAAGCTTAAAGTCAAAAGTTTAGAAATTTGACGCAGAAGTGTGAGCAATAACTAAGGCATATCATCAAAACCGCACAAAAAGTGAAATTACTGAGTGAAATCCAGGTTTATATTAGAGAAAACTGGTTCTAAAATAGCCAATAGTGGGTGTCATCCAATCCATTTAACAACCCACAGCCTACACATATGCATTGATTAGGTGTGGAGGTCACAGCTAATGAACGCTAGATAGGCATTTATGCCAAGAGTGATGATGTGTTCATGTCATATCAAATTTCCTGTAAATACAAGCTGTCATCAGTTAGGAACACTTCATGTCACTCTTGTAGAGGTAATTATCAGCATGACATGGGCTCTATTAGAGAAAACACTCTGTATTGTACTTGAAATTATAAGTGATAGGTCACATGAAGCAAGCACATCTGGTTTTGACAAAAGAAGGGATTTAAATCGTTAGTTAACAGGATGTTGATAGACTCTCACATGCCTTAAATAACAGAATGTGGACTAGAGTTGGGTGCTGTGTAATGATCAGTTTAATTGTGCTGCTCTAACACTTTTCTTAAGATGTGCAAGTCCTTCTCATTTGCTTCATTTGTCAAACAGAAGTTTGTCAAAGTGTGCAGATGATAAGATTTTCTCAAATCTGCCACTTTTATTTATTCATCTATTAATTTTTGACTGTAAAAAGTTCCACTTAAAGAGATAGTTAGGGTTTTTTGAAGTGGAGTTGTGTGGGGTATATGGCATGAGCCTGTGCCACAGTGTAACAGCTCACTTCTCTCTCTGTTCAGAAATGCTTGGGACAGACGCTAATGCTATACATTGCTGTACATGATGCCAAACTCTGCATAAGCAAAGGAATTGTAGGAAATTGTAGCCTCATTTTTCTGTTTCTAGCTGACAGAGGTGGTATCCAGTGTGATCTTCTGCTGTTGTTAACCATCTGCTCTAAGATTCAACAGTAGTGAAATCAAAAAAGGTCTTTCGTATACTTTGGTTCTAGCGAATAGTCATTTGAGTAACTGTTGCCTTCTTATCATCTCAAACCACCCTGGTCATTCTCTTTCAACCTTTGGGACCAACAAGGCATTTTGGCCCGGAAAACTGCCACTCACTGAATATTCTCTCTTTTTGGGCCATTCTCTGTAAACCCAAATGTGCAGTTTCTGAAACACCAACAATCTTACCATGTTCAAAGTCACTTGAACTTCAGCGGGTTGTCTTTATCAGGTCTACATGCCTACATGCATTGAGTTGCAGCCTTGTGATTGGCTGCATGAACATGGATGGAGGTACCTGAGAGTGGCCTGGGAGCGAGTTATCTCTATTTTGTTTAATTGTCTCATGATCAGTCCATTTACTCAACCATGATGACAATATTAGACAGCTAGTGATACAAAAGGCTCACCCTGGACTTATAATTATGTATTTATCTTATCTGAGCTTTGCTTTTCACTGATTTGATTAATCTTCCAGAAATAACACATTCTCAGATAATCATTTCATGGTCATAGAATACAAATAAAAGGCAGGATGATGATGGCACCTCAGGCCTCACTGTGAAACACATTTACATGTTACTTTGGAAAGGCTGGGAAAGCACTTGCAAACCAAACAGATTGTATTTAAATAGCCTCTATATTCCTGCCAGACCACTTTCCGTTCCCCAGCCTTTGCCGATTCCCCCCGGCCCTTTGTTGTTCCCCCTCTTTTACTGGCAGGATGAATATCTACACTCTGCAGCACCACAGGGGGTCTAATGTGCATGTGCAGAAGGAAGGGAGGGAGTGTTTAGACAGCTAACGTATGTATGAACACCAGAGCAAGATCTGCTCTCCCCCTCTGCTCGCACACGCACAGACACACAGGGGTTAATATGGCCACCAACCGTGTGGCGTGGCTCACTGGCCCACCTTCCATCTTGGCCAGCCAGGCACCCTGCTGTGTGCGACACGCCCGTTTGACAGTATGCATCCGCCAGGCCACGACGTCTCCCATATGGAAACCTTCCACCACCATCCGTGAGGGAGGTGGAGGCACAGAGGGCAGAGGGGTATGATGGAGATCCAAGGAGTAAAAATCAATAAATTTCATACAGAGAAGGAATTTATGGGTAAAGTGTTATTCCAGAGCTTACTTAAGTACTAATAACTAAGTATAAGTGTGGACAACATATCTCATTTTACCTCCACTGCATAAAATGAAGCCAAAATACTCCCACTACTTGTCCTTACATAATGTGCTGGTGAGGATTAACCTTACCCCAACTGTAACCCTAAGAAAGATGAAAGAGGGCTTTTTTTCCAATTATTTCTTTGGCTATTTTTTTTATTTAAACAATAGTGAACAGAGACAGTGGAAAGTCTTGTGAAAAAGGGAGAGGGAGAGCAGGGGATGACACTCTGTAAATTAAACAGAGGTCAGCCTGAACATACATGGGACATGCCCAGTTGCTTACCACTGAAACCAGCACCCCACGAAGAGAGGCTTTTAACACTTGCTAGTGTTAACGGCTAACCACAGAAGACACCAGCTAACACGGCACCTTTTTACACTGTAACATCTGTTTAAGTGTTGGCAGAGAACTGACAGAGACATGGAAAAAAATGGAGAATAGCTTCATAAAAGTGAAGATTCAGTAATTAAAAATGGAGAAATTCCCCTGCCTGAGCAGGCTGGACTAAACAAGTTTTTGCATCGGTCAGTGTTTTCAAGTCCAGGTATGATCTGTTGACAAGACGGTTAGTAACATCAACCTGTTGCTGGTTTTATGGTTGTTGTGCCTGAGCACAGACAGTGATTGTCTGGGGGTCCTAAACATTGTTATTATTGTTATTTGTTATTTTGCCATCAGTCTTTCTTCTCTTCCTCTGTTTAGCAGGAGGAGCGGTAATCGGGATATAGGTAGTTTCTCTGCCATTCTCCACATAGCTGTCAAGTCTCCCATTTTGGCCGGGACAGCACTCCTCTGCCTCTGCAAACTGAGCTCTGTCACATGCCGAACAGGGCAGTAATGCACCAAAATGATGGATGCCAACCTCCATAAAACCGAAGAAGAAGCCTGACGGCAACTGCCACCTGTAGTAGCCTGGGTTGCAGTTGTTGCAAGATTAGAGCCCAAAGCGGCAACAAACCAAGAAAAACAAAGTGTTTATTTTAGATTTCTTGTACACTTGTCTTAAATGTAAGGGATACTGGAGCTTGGTTGGGGTTGTGGGACGGCTTGCAGCGGGCTTCCCTTATTTTCAAAGCCAAAACTTGAGCATCCAGCGTACTTGGATCCGTCTGAGCTCAGCTCGACTACGCGCATTGAATCAGGGTCAGTGCACGCCGGCAAAATGTACGCACAGAAGGTGGGCAGAACTGCAGAACAGGATTTGATTTGTTTAAAAATTACGAACGAATCGCAGTGATTGGTTGGTGTTTTCCTGTTTCACTCCTGCTGTAGACAGCGGCTATTTATCGCTCTCTTTTAAGAATACATCATGCATTGATTGACATCGGGGCATAACAATAATTTTAACCAGTATAACAAGAAGTGTATCTAAATCAAATAACCAACCCTAGCTTTAATATTCCTATCATTGCTGCTGCTAATATGGCTGCTCGATTGATTGTGTTCTCACTGCAAACAAACTGCTCCAGGGGTGGTATGGAAGAAAGCTAAAAAAAAATAGAGCGTGGCTAGTATTATATGATCATAACTGGTCTGTAAAGGGTTCATTTGTAATTGTCATTGATAAAATTATGATTTAAATTAAACAAGAACCTTCTCATGTTTTTTTTGTGGAAAAAATATTTATTTTTTCATAATTTGATTGCAGTTTAAATTTCAAAACACAAATCTTGTATTTTTTTCATAACATTATACAAAAAAGTAATCATGCATTAAAATACATTTTATTACTTGTTATTCAGATGGTTAGCTGGTGATACTATGGATAATCAAAGTCATTTTTTTAGAGCAATGAATTTTAGTGTATTTTTCAATAAAATAGTTGGTGGCTTAAGGGTTAAGGTGAAAATAGTAATTATAAAAATACAGCAACATTTTTAATGGCCTTCTCTATTTTTATGTCTTTTATCTGTTTCTTTTGATGTTCCTATGCTATACTATGTATAAGATCAACTGAAACAACAGAATTTCCCCTTGAGGATAGATGAAGTATTTCTGATTCTGATTTGCACCTGCAAATCCTATCAAAAGATGAAATTAATGTATTATTATGCATGCCAGTTAATTTCCCTGCTCGGCTACACTTTTGTTATTAAGATGAATTAATGTTTTGTTTTTTTTTGTTTTTTTGTTTTTTTGTTTTGTTGTTTTTTTCTTTGTTTTTTAATCCATGTGTTCTTTCATTGCTGACTGCAGCCCTCAGGCATCATCTACTTTACATGAACAAATGCACTGGCTATAGGGAGGGTAGCAGCTCATTGCCTTATAGACTTTAATTACAATGGAGATTGTCATTGCATTACTTTTGTTATAAACCATGTTTTAGGATGTTAAAGACTACAATCCTTATGAACAGAACTTGTTTTTACATCTGAGGGTTCACAGCATTGCACTCCTGAGCACCTGGTTTGAGTGTTATGTAGGTGCTATGGTTTAACAAGCTGTCGCGTTATCTAATAGCTTTCAGCGTTGGGTGGGTATCGCACTAAACACTGTATTTACAGTATGTGAGTCCAATGAGTGGTTTTTGTTTAAATGTTCATTAGATGTATGTTTAATGAGTACTTTGTGATATAATTCCAAAATCATAAATAAATAAAGATGTAGGACTCTAGCTTAAAGTCTATGGTTAACCTGATGACATTTTGATCTATAATAGCATTGCATCTGTGCTAGCACTGTGGGGAATGATGGTAAATGCTCCTAAAGAGTCAGTTCAGTAGATATCAGCTTTGTTTTAGTAATTGTATAGTGTGTTTGCATCTCAGCGAGAAAAATAACTACAATACCCACAATCCCAGGGTGACAAAGAAGTGTTTGCTGATATAACAAAATCTGGCTCTCAGCATTTGATGAAAACTAAACACATTGTTTTAACTATGCAAAACTCTCTTAATATCTATAAATTAAACAAAAAAAGTAAATTAAACATTAATGTTGAGCAGCAGTTGCGGGGCACACTCGTGTGCCTTGGGAGTATGTACAACAACGTGTTTTACGAAAACTACTCATCAACTGATGACTTGGTTTATAATTTACTCCGTCAATAGTATCTTTAAAGTGTGAATAAATCTGCAAGTTTAGTAACTTTGAAAATATGCATTAGACCTTCAAGGGTTTTGCACCTTAGGAAAGTGATTAAAACAGACTCCATCAAAATATTTTTTAAGTCGGAAAAAAAATGAAAAATATGAATGTTTGAAAGTTAGTCATCTTCAAGCATAATCAAATCAAACCAAAATGCCACACCTTTTCATTTTTGGCTTGGGAAAAAAATAGTCCTTTTGTTGGAAATATTTTTACAATATAACTACAAGGTTGAAACCTGTTTGAAATTGCAAGAGCTAAAATTACTATTATTTTTTTATATAAGAAAAAGACACTGTATGGTAACAATGTGATGCATTTAAGGTAATCAATTTAACAGCCAAAAAATGGCTGTTAAATTGATTTGAATAAAATTAACTTTCATTTGTATAAATGTGTTATTTAAACATCCGATTTTCAATGTTTCATATGTAATATAGCTTGTCAATTCTTCCTTGTTTAGTAGATCAAGAAACCCTGGTCCTTGAAGTGCCTTAAGAAAAAAAAACTGATGGGGAGAGAGGTCATTGTTTGTTATGTATATTTTGAAAAAAGAGCGTAAAACTATTGTTGTGTCTTGCTGAGAAACCTTTTTCAAATGAATATATGGGCAAATGAATAAAGTCTGGGATGACAGTTTGATGGGTGAAAAACATTGTAAAGAACTGTCACTATTCAAGCTCACATTGATAACAGATAAATGTGAAATGCCTCCTGACTGTTTCTTCTGGTCTTTATTTTTAAGGTCCAGTATCTGAATCTAGTTTTTACAAACTGAAGTCTAAGGTTCCTGGCCTTAATATAACCCTCAAATGTGTCCATGTGTACAATCACTCAGCAAAAGCATAACACAGCGCAAGACACAGAAGGAGACAGATAGCTCGACGGAGGGGTGAGTGACCAAAGTGCTATGTGTGTCGGTGTGTGTGTGTGTGTGTGTGTGTGTGTGTGTGTGTGTTTGTGTGTGTGGACTGTAGCCATCTGCAGTTCATCACTCCTCCAAGTCTCAATCTTGCTCTCGTCTCTCGCATTTGGCGGCACTAAGGTCCCTGATGCCAGCAAAGGTCAGAGTGTGTGATTTATTGGTCGTCTTCTGGGAGGCCGTCTGTGGACCTGAAATGCCTGCCGTGCCCCTGGATCACAGCCAACATCCCCAACATGCTGCCAGTACATGAGAAGCTTGTTTCAGTTTTTTTCTCCACATATTTCAAATTCCACATCCGTCCATTGATTTCAATCACACTGGACTTTCATGAATTAGAGATAACATGAACTAGCATTATTTTTTTTCTGTAGTGGACAGCTACAAAGAGATAGCTCGGCATTCTTGTAGTGGGATTGTATGAGGTACATGGTATTAGCCTGAACAGAAGTTACAGAAATAGTCAGCATGGAAGCTAGGGCTATACATTGCTTTAGATAGTGACACTAAGTAATTTAAAAAGTTGTGGATTAAAACAATCCAGATGCAGAGTTGAGCTGTGCCACTTGAGGATCAGCCATTTACCTCACACTACCCCACTACAAAAATCCTGAACTATCCCTTTAAGATCACTAACTAGCCATGTTATTATACACACCTTAATGGTACCAGGTAGGACCCCCTTTCAACTCCACAGATTGCTCCAGATTTGTATGTTGCACTCTCATGATACAAATCGCCCATTCCACCACATCCTAAAGGATGTTATATTGAGATCTGGTGACTGCGGAGGTCACTGGAGAACAGTGAACTCATTGTCGAAGTCAAGAAACCAGTTTGAGTGTTTGGTGTTTACTGTGGTCATAAAAGATGTCAGCAGCAATACTGAGGCAGGCTGTTGCATTTAAAGGGATACGCCAACTTTTTTTCTTTTCGTGTCTTGCCTCGTTTCCGAGTCCACGACAAGTAGATGGACACCATTCTTTCGACTCTGCATGTAGTAACAGGAAAGAGACAGCCAAAGCTTGCCCCACAGCTAATTAGCTTAGCTAAAACACAGGGAGTCAATGGGTAGCGTTAGCCTGCCTCTGCCTACAGTCATCCAATAAACACTTCAGCAACTCTAAACGGTCCTGTGTGCTTTTACTGCGTTATATTAGCCTACGTGATCTTCTATCGTCATTATCTTCTTCTACTTCTAAACAGAGGGTTTGTTTTGTTGACCTACTTACAAGCACCCGTGGGGGTCTGAGCTAGATATGTGACGTTCACAAATGAGTTGAGTCTTTTAAACAGCTCTTTTAAATGAACAATGAGTACCGACTTGCAGTTGTGAGTGAGCCGTTCGTTTGTGATCCATTCTTGAATGCAAATTGCCTGAAAATGTAATAATGGCTCACAAACGAATGTCTCACTCACAACTGTGAATCAGTTCTCATCGTTCACTTACAAAAGCCATTCAAAAGACTTGACTCATTCACGATCTGCGGTGGTTTGCTCTATTCTAGCACAAACCACCGCGTAAGTTACTGCATGCAGAGTTGAAGACTGGTGTCTGTTTGTCATGGACTCAGGAGTGAGGCAAAACACAAAATGAAAAAGAAAGTTGGCTTATCCCTTTAAACAATGCTCAACTGGTTCTGAGGGACCCAAAGTGTGCGAAGAAAGATTCCCCCATACCATTACACCACCTTCACCAGCCTAAACCAGTATGGTAATGCAGGACCTATGCTCTCATGTTGTTTACACTGAATTCTGACCCTTACTCCCCGAATATTTTAGCAGAAATTAAGACTCATCAAACCAGGCAACATTATTCCAATCCACTATTGTCCAGTTTTGGTGATCCTGTGTGAACTGGGGCCAATTTTATCTGGTCTCTGCTGACAGGGATGGCACTTGGTGTGGTCCTCTACTGTTTTTGTCTGCTTTAAGATTGAAGTATAGTGTGTTCAGATAGTCTTCTGCATTCAAGCAATTGAACAAGTGTACTTAATAAAGAGGCTAGTGAGTATTGATGAATCCTGTTACAGTGGAATTTGGACCAGTAGGTTTTGGCTGAGTTATTTTCTGTATCCTTAAGAAAGAATGTGCCAGCTCTGAGACCATGGACTCCTCATTTTTAGAAAAAAACACACCCCTAAATTCTCATAGATACACACGATCATTTGGTAATCAAAGTACATAACCATGTGATGTAAAAACAACACACATTAAGTAGAAAATAGGGCAGATATCTCCACCAAAATGTCAAACTACAAGGTACTGTGTCTTTAAGGAACATGAGTGAGGGACCACTTCAATAGCTACATTCTGCCACAGAGGTCTGGGAAACACGTGTGGTGATAAGGTAAAAACAAAACAAAACAAAAAAAAAAAAACAAAGCTGATGAATTCTTGCTGAATTTGAGCTAAAATACAGCACAGATTTTGTCCACATGCAAAAACAGCTCCATCCAAAATAAACTACATGACTAACATCCCAGCTTTCACCCCCTCCAGGTAATATGACTGTTTAATCTTAACTGGCAGTTATGTTTAAAGCATTTTTATTTTAAGCCTCTTGCATATATCAATGATAAAAGGAAATGGAAGCCTGTGGCTAATTACTATTAAATATTTAATTCTGAGTAAGGAAATGATCAGGATATGGCCTTGTGATGCCAAAAACTCATCAAATATGGACATATCCTGCCAAGTCCAAACAGAAATGTATGCAAGTGAATGAACTGCTGAAGTCTCCCCACTTGGTCGATCAATGATATTGATCAGCCATAAATGCCAGGGGAAACCATGGATTGTACAGCCTGACATGACAAGGTCTCCTTAAACTCTCGAAAATGTAAATGATGAATTTAACTTTTGATGTAATTTATAACTGTTGATGCTAATTTGTTGAAGATTAACAAAAACACAACACATACACACATGGACAAAGCTGTTGGTACCCTTCCGTTAAAGAAAGAAAAACTCACAGTAGTCACTGAAATAACTTGGAACTGACAAAAGCAATAATAAATACAAATTTCCTTAAAAATAACTAATGAAAATCAGACATTGCTTTTAAATTGTGGCTCACCAGAATCATTTTAAAAAACAAACTAATGAAACTGGCCTGGACAAAAATGATGGCACCCCTAGAAAAGATTGAAAATGATTTGACCATAGGGACATGTCAAACTAAGGTGTGTCCTGTAATTTGTATCACAGGTGTCTTCAAGCTTGTAATCAGTCAGTCTGCCTATTTAAAGGGTGAAAAGTAGTCACTGTGCTGTTTGGTATCGTGGTGTGTACCACACTGGACATGGACCACAGAAAGCTAAGGAGAGAGTTGTCTCAGGAGATTAGAAAGAAAATTACAGACAAGCATGTTAAAGGTAAAGGCTATAAGACCATCTCCAAGCAGTTTGATGTTCCTGTGACTACAGTTGCACATATTATTTAAAAGTTGAAGGTCCACGAGACTGTAGCCAACCTCAACCTCAGTTTCAACTTATTTCTCTGACCATTGTGGGTTTTTTCTTTCTTTAACGGAAGGGTACCAACAATTTTGTCCACGTGTGTATACGAATGCATTGATTGTTGTAGTAAGTCTCAGTTTTTCTTCTGGAGTTTAGCAAATTTTATCCATCCATCCAGTATCTGTACCACGCATTCCTTTGGGGTCACAGGGGCTTGAGCCCATCCCTGGTAGGGTACACCCAAAATCAGTCCCGGCCAATCACAGGGCCGCATAGAGAGACAGAGGATCATTCACGCTAACACTCATACCTAAGGACAATTTGGAGTCATTAATCAGCCCAATAAGCATGCAATTTTGGTATTTCATCAGTAAACAATTTAAAGACGTTAAGGACGTTTATTTTGTAGTGTTAGTTCAGCCTCTGGCCACCAGTTTGGAGCAGATGTTTTACTCTCTGTAGCTCTGTTACATTTATTATTATAATTCATGTCACTGAAACAGACATGAATGTTAACCCATGCTAACAAGAACCATAGTTTTGGTGTTTTTATACATATAGCATAGTTTGCTCTTAACAGAGTGGTGCAGGGATGGCATCTATATATATATGTGTGTGTGTGTGTGTGTGTGTGTGTGTGTGTGTTTCAGGCCTAAATGCATTGAGGTGCTGCCATGTGATTTGTCGGCTAGTTAGTTGGTTGAATGGTTGTACCTAATACAGCGGAGAGAGAGAGAATTTGTGCCATGTCTTTCTCAGGTGCCACTCCTTGAGTTTGTATCATTAAGGATCTGAAATTCTTACACCGCAGTGAAATATACGTTCTAAGTCCAAGTGGTAGAAAGATAAGACTTTTTAAGGGAATTCAAACCTTCAACACATTCATCACTGAATTAAAAAAGGGATCACTCATTTTACTTTCATTTCCCTTTACTTAACTCAAGGTTCTCCGCTCCTTACAAACACAAATTTCCCCTGCTTGACTTGTTTTAATCAAAGCTTCTATGAACATTAAATTATGAAAGAGAAATAATAATACATGAATAAATGTACAACTATAGAAATAACCAAGCAAGGTTGAGCTAAGAAAGTGTTCCCATACTGTGCACTTTCAAGTGTTTTGTCCTTAAAGAGAAATGGAACTCATCACCAGTTGGACCCAAATGTGTCCTTCCTTAAAATACTTGGTATAAAATAAACAAAGACAGCTATGTTATATATTCATAATTTAAAAAGGCAATAGAATAAGTTTTTTTCAAGGAAGGAAAAGGCATTTTTAATTCACCGAAGCCCATGAGTTGTTCATTAAATGAGAACGAATGAGCAGAAATCTCCTCTTTGTCTATCTTATTGCTTTTCTGTTACCTTTTTACCTCACATTCAAAGCATTTAACTTCGGAATAACTTTTTTCCATTTCATTTTCATATGATGTTGATTGAAGCACTTAAGTGTTATTTGGAGGAACACTATTAATTCTGCTTCATACATCTCAATGCCCGAGTCAGCAGCTGCATAGATTCTCAGAAAAGACTTTGACAAGGGTCATCTCAGTGAAATATTGTGACTTCTATAGATTAACTGTAGCTCTCAGGCACTTTGACCATCATCTAGCACAGTCCATTGAAAGGGCATCTCTTAAATGAGTAGTTGACACAAGTAGCGCTGGTTTTTAAAGTGTTTATAACACACCAGGCCGAATACATCTGGGGTATTATGTTTTTGGTTGTGCAGCGTAGGATGTCTTGCCTATTCGACAGTTTTCATTTAACACCATAAAGGGGGAAAATTTCTGAAGATTCTGAGGTCCCATGACTGACAGATGCCCCTTAAAAACATTACACTAATCAGACTAACATAGTAACCACTGACAGGTGAAGTGGCATGCTGATTATATCTATCACGGCACCTTCTAGTGGGTGGGATGAATTATGCAGTATGTGAACATTTTGTCCTCAAAGTTGATGTTAGTAGCAGAAAAAATGGGGCAAAAGTAGGATTTGAGTGAGTTTGACAAGTTCTGCATTGTGATGGCTAGACTGCGTCAGAGCATCTCCAAAACTGCAGCTCTTATGGGGTGTTCCCAGTCTGCAGTGATCAGTAATCTTTAAGAAGTGGTCCAAGGAAGGAACAGTGGTGAAACCGGTGAAAGGGTCACTGGGTGGCTGAGGCTCATTGCAAATACAGGCGTGGCCCGTGTGGTTCAATCAACAGATGAGCCACTGTTGCTCAGATTGCTGAAGAAGTTAATGCTGGTTCTGATGGAAAGGTGTCCAGTTTGTACTTATTTTGCTGTAAAAGCTGCTGACCAGTCAGGGTTGGCAGTGTGTCAAAATCCTTTGCCTGATCGATTGTATAGCATCAATATTTTTTAGACAATCTACTTTGATAATTCCTTCGCCCTCTATTTCAAAAAAGAACCTTGTTTTTTTCAACTTTCATTAAAAAAGTAACACTCATCACCAAACTCTTTTTACCTGTGTTTGTTGTTTGTTTGTTTAGCAAGGATGGCAGATGGTCAGATTTTGCTGAAATCTTCAGAGGATGTTGGTAATGGGCCCAACTTATGATTGATTAGATTTTGGTGGTGATCCAGATACCTGCCATTAGCAAAAAATCGTTTTTGCTCAAAACCGTCTAATTAATGATAATATCGGCATGATTCCAAGTGTTAGGTGAGGGTTATCAGGATTCAAGGAATCATATTATGATGGTCACTTTATCATGGAACTATTGCTTATAGATGTAACAGCAATATGTGAGCTACCTTGGCAGAGGTTTGCACTCTCTGAGTGCTATTTAGTTCCAATGTATTTTACTGTAAGTCCTGGTGGGACTGGGGGCCAGAAGAAGGGGGAAGTAACTGGCCATCACTGCCAACCTGCCAGCAAGAGAGCGTTGTGGTTTCAGGGTCAAAAACACCCGTTAAAAGCTGGAAACCACCTGACGACATCTTCTCCTGGCTGAAAGCTAAAGCCACCTCCCAAGTGGCTGAATCAAGAAGCACCAAGATGTATCTGAAAGCTACCATAATAGGACTCACCTGAGTTTGCAAACATGCTAGGTACAGAGACAAAACTGCTATCCTGACATGCACGACAGATTGTTCCACATGTCCAATGGGGTCACCTGATGAGAGATGTGAAAGCTGGTGGATCCAGCTGCTTGGAAGATAGCATGATTGCAGCAAAGAATGCTTATTCCATGTCTCAGTCTTTCATGGTGCCACCCTTGCAAACCATAGACTGGGAATTGAATTGCACCCACTCTGTAGCAGCAGAGAGATGGTGCCTTTTGTTTGTTTGTTTGCCTGTTAAGTTCTCCAGCAACAGCTTTTCATGAGCAAACAAAAAAAAAACTCTGTCTGTGAGTAGGGCAGCATTAATACTTGGAGTGCAACTGCAAGGTCTTTGGCGGCTCCTGCAAACCAGACAGAAGAAAATAAAATGCAAAGAAAAAAGAGATGTTTGCATGAAGGGACACAGCATCCTTATGCACACTCACCTTAATAGAAGAAACTATCCTTGACCTTCATCCATTGGTTATCGTAAAACTTCACAAGAGCTCAGTCTGAACTCTTTAAAAAGCCTTTCAGCCTCTGAGGTTAAAAGCCGTTCCTCTCCTCAATGAAACTATTTAAAAGCATTTCTTTTTACACTGTGGATGATGTATTGGTGTTTTTTTTTTTTTAAATGTCAGGTACATGCCCATGTTTGAATGCCCTTTGACTTGGTCAGCCATAAAGCGAGCCAAGGTGTGAGGTAGAAAATTCGAGTCTGGTCAGAATGATATTAGCATGGAATCATGAAAAGGTTTCAAGGACAGAGAGATGAAAAGTCTTTATGAATGAACAGCAGCTTGAATCAAAAGTCATGCAGAGGGTGTCACTACGAGAAAAAAAAAAAAAGGACTTTACCCTTGACAAACAAAGATGATTGCTGGTCAAAAACGGTTATCCGTACAAAACTGATGATCTACATGGTCTTCCGAAGCAGACCAAACCCTTTTGCAGGAAAACCTTTTTTAGTAGTGACTTTAGTATCTGGGGCCCACAAGAAGATAAGAAAAAATATTAAAACTGTGACAGCTATTGTAACCCTCACTTTAAGGCTATAACTAACAATAATGTGAAATGGTTGAAAGATCTGAGGTTCATATTCAGTTCTAAGGACTGCTTGAGTCCTAAAGTTCGATAAAACCTTCTAGTTTTACACTTTAAGTGCCTCTGTTCCAGCTGTAGTCTTGGTTTGTCTGAGAGGCTGTGTCAGAGTCCCTAATAGGTCTGTTCAGTGCTGTTCTATGTTCTGTTATCAACAAATGTGCATTAATTTCATGGTCTGTGCTCTCCACTGGGCTTGCCACTCTGATATATAAGGTATGTTTTTCTTAGAAAAAGCCTGGTTGATTATTTCTCTCCTTTAATAACACCAATAGTTATTGTATTTCATATTGTCAGAAAGCTAAACAACTTGTAAGGATCATGTATTGGTGGAAAGAGCAACACAGCTAAACATGTAGATAACCCCCCACCCCCCCACCATAAATGTGCTAAAATCTCCTCTTCCCCTGTAAGAAAGCCTTCAGCTCCTGAGTGAAGCAAGGGTGAGGAGCTGGTCTTTTTGGGGAGGTTGTCTTTCTGGGATGCGCACTTCACTGTCTGTCTTCGCCACAACGTTGTCACCAGAAATGGAAAGGTTTTTTCCTTTGCACTTTTAAAAGCGCTCCACATTCACATGGAGACGTGAGAATGACTGAAAATGCTGTAGTGTGCATGCCAGGCCAGTAGATGGCAATGCAGGTTTGTATAGTATTACGACACACGTTACGCTTTCCGTAGGAAGACAAACGTTTCATAAACAACAATGGTGAGTGGATGCAGGAAGACGCAGGAGTTTCTTGTCTGGACAACAAATCTGTCTGGATATTTTAGTCTGGATAACAAGCCAGGCACAGTAAGCAGCACACATGTTGCTTGGTAGATGGCCAAAGCTGTTGTTGTTGTTCCTGGGATGCTGCGCAGCAACCTTTTATCTGAAAGAGTTACTGCGCATGTGCCGCACAAAACGCTGATTCCTGTGTACAAGAAGAGAGATACGAAACATTTTGGAAACCTTTCACTCTCGACTCTGGTTTCAAAAGATTGTGGATTCAGCCACTCCAGGCACCGTTCTTGTGTAAACAAGGGGTGCAAACGCAACAAAAACTCTGCGTTTTCAGTCGATTTCATTGTGGCATAAAGGGGGGCTTTCTTCATGAGACTTAAACGACCTTTATTTGATACAATATTATTATGTAATTCTGTTCATTCATGTTGGAAAAAAGAGGCATCTTAGAGCCAACATTAATGCAAGACTCCTATATTTCACACTTTTGATGGGAAAAGGAAAACAGGACTATGATAAAGTTGCACAGCCCGCCCTGTCATCCCCCCTCTCATTCGGCACGGATCATTTACCATAAAGGTTCAAATATGTCAGCAATTCATATTTAGGAGCGGCTGGACCACGGAAAATGAAGGAGCGGCTGGCTTGACTGCAGTCTCTCTCGTCTGTCTCCCCCTGCTCCAGGCCCCTCTGCAGGCATGGAGCTTCCCCTGTTGTACTTGGTTATTCTGCGTTTCTGCTCTGTAGGTGTTTTCCTCTTATTGAGCTGCATCAAGCCAGACCTCCACCAAGCAGCTTCAGTCCCACTTTGGCGAAAATGGTCCTATCTGGCAATGTTAAAGAATCCTTTAAACAATTCCTGCATCCAGATGGTGATTCGGATCAGTCCCAAAATCTAAATCATTTTTTCCTTTATCCCATTCCACACATTGCTGAAAATTTCATCCAAATCCGTCCATGACATTTCAAGTTATCTTGAACACAAACAAACAGACAAACAGACAAACTAACCAACACCGGCAAAAACATAACCTCCTTGGCGGAGGTAAAAATCAGTTTTGCACTCATGAACTTCCCACATGGCATGAGCAGGGTCTGACCTCTCACTGTCTTGCTGTAATTTCTGAGAATGAGATTTAAAGTTTATTATAAAATAGGTAGCTGTGGATTCACCTATAATTTACATGCAGGATTATAATACAGTGCACAAGTGATAATAATAAATATTTAACAATATGTATTTTGAGATATATAAATGAGAGACAAGCTGCTAGATCTAATCAAATGAGTTTCGGCCCCCATCTATGAGGTGCAAGATGCAGAAATTAGCCCTACTTTTATATAGTGAAGCCAGCAGACCTGGATGCTCTCTGTCGTCAAGAGGATTCCAGATGGATCTATAAATTTAGAGGTAAAATCATTCTGTCTCTACAGATTCCTCACCTATACCAAATGATAGAGGCTCTTATTTGACTGTAAAATACATCCTGGAATTAAAGATGGCATTACTGCCGTACTCTAAACATTAATCGAAAAGAGGGCTTTCAAATCTGGCATTTTTACGTGGGAAAAGACATACTACTTTGCTGTCCATGTGAATGAATGGGAGAGGCATTTAGTGACAAAGAGGTGGCCTTTTCCCTCCGCCGTGTAATTCCAAGGCAGGGGGAAGATTGTAGCTTTATCAAACTCTCTGAATGGCCTAAATGCAATACTCGAACATCCTGAAAGTGCTCATCATCACAGTGTGACAGAAAGGGAGGGGGCAAGGAGGACGGGAAACAAGGAAGACGTGGGGCGAGGTTGCTGGTGGGGTGAAGGGAACGGACTGCTGTGGAGTAGAGATCTGTATGATTTAAAATGAACTCAACAGAAAGAGTGGGAAAATAAAATGTAACACTGTGATAAAGTTCACATATTAGACTTCAGTAAAGTCTGACTAAACAGCTCAACTCATCATCAACAGTGTTTTAATCTAGACAGTGGGGTACAGATTTTCTGAAATAGTTCATGTGCATGAGTTTATTGGATCCAGTTTAGATAATGATTTGTGGTTTAACTGAGGGACAGATTCAGTTGAAGCTGGCGTTGCTTTATCGACGTGGAGATATCAGCAAGTCATGATGAAATCTGAATATCTACTAAGTTTGCCAAGCCTTTTGAGCCAATTTCAGAAATGCTGCATGGCAAAGATATGATCATGTTTTAGTGCTTTGTTTTCACCTAAAACTCTTTAAGTTATGTAGAGAAGGAAACCATAAGTCCAGCTATATGTAGTTCTAGGTTCTGTGCTCACTATTTCTGTACAGATGCAGAGCTGATCTCTGTTGCTGTGGCTGTTGTTCAGTCTGGTGCTATGTACCTCAATGCGATCCTACATCAAAACATCACATCTCTCGCGCAAACCACCACAGAAGCAGGTTAACAAAACAAGGCCTCTGTTTATGAGAAGAAGAAGATAATATGATGATCGTAGATAATGTAACATAACGCGGTAAAAAATGAGTCGCAACAAGCACACAGGACCGTTTAGAGCTGTTGAAGAGTGTTTATCTGATGACTGTAGGGCAGAGGCAGGCTAATACTACCCCACTGACTCCCAGTGTTTGAGCTAAGCTAATTAGCGGTGGGCGAGCTTTGCCCGTCTCTTCCTTGTTACTGCACGCACAGTCGAAAGAACGGTGTCTATCTGCTTGTCATGGACTCTGGAATGAGGCAAGACCATGAAAAGGGAAACAAAAGTTGGCGTATCCCCTTTAATAGTGTGTTTAGCTATAACAAGACATTACAGAAAAATCCTTCCTTCCTTACTGGTCACCTCTTTCTTTATCCGACAGATGTCTGGGCGGTTGTTAACATCCTCTCCCTCCTTCACCAGACGGGGTGAAAGGTATCCACTGCTCCCCGGGACAGAGGAGACCTCATTTTTATATGTGAACGGCTGTGAACACCGCTGAATGACACACTACAAAGGTTGGATGTGCTGCTGCCCTTTCTCTCTTAAATGGTACGTTGGCATTTAGCTTCGCACGTGTCAGCGGAACACACACCTCTCAAGTATTTGCACCCAAAATGTGTGGAGGTGTGTGTGCCCACATCAACACCAAGGGTTTTTATCAGTTCGCAGAAACAGGAAATAAGGAAGAGATGGTGTGTGTGCGTGAATTAGAGAAAGAGAGAGAGAGAGGATGATAAGACAGAGAGGAGCAGGAGAGCAGATTCACGTGCACATTACAATTCACAGAAAGACAATTTACATTTTGAGTCCATATTATGTTAATTTTGAGTGGCCTCTCCAGATAATTCTATTACACAGATAGCTCTCTCATGTCGTCCGGGGCAGAAACATCATCTCACCGTGGAACACACACCTGCTGACGAGCACCGCAACATGACATAAAACAAGGGCTAAAGGCATTGTGGATGTGTGTTGTGTTTGTGTGAGATGTGTGTTCACTGAAGGCCTGCGAAGAGCGACTTATCTAAACGACTTGTGATCCACTGAAATGCTTTATCGGTTTCTCTTTCAATACAGGATGTACTGCCAGTGAGTGCCGTACACAGTATTATTGCTTCCAGGAAACCATATCAGTGCTGCAATCCCACAAGCAACCAAACCGCTGTAATTCCCCGTCACTCTGATACAATCCTGGACCAGCTCAGCAGTGCAGGCTGGGAGGATGTAGTCCAGGATAAAGTTGCATAAAAGTAGAGTTTGAGGGAGATGATTCTGAAATGTAAGCAAAAAAGAATTTAAAGAAGTTTTATTGACTCTGAAAGGTTTGGTTTAACAAGATGTTCTTTTTCAGTAATATCAAAAGACAATTAGGCTGCAAAGGTAGTGGTCCTGATGTTATTATTATTGTTTTGTTGTTTATAAAACTGTTCCTAACATAAAAACAAATGATCTAATTTTTGGAGAAACAAATCAAATCCAGTTTAAAAATGAAAAAAAGATTTGGAAGAGAATTATATTTGACCTTTATCTTTTTTTCTTTGTCTTCCATCACTCCATCCATCCATCCACAGTCTATGCTACTTATCCCTTTCAGGGTCGTGGGGTGGCTGGAGCCTATCCCAGCTTACATTGGGCGAGAAAGGGGGGTACACCCTGAACCGTCGCCAGCTGATCGCAGGGCCACATAGAGAGACGGACTACCATTTACATTCCCTAAGGCCAACTCAGTCACCAATCAACCTAATGAGCATGTTTTTGGTCTGTGAGAGGAAGCCAGACTGCCCTGAGAGAACCCACGCATGCATGGGAAGAACATGCAAA